>PVIR01003260.1:0-90689 GCA_004026965.1 Petromus typicus
GGTTGGGACGGAGAGACTGAGAACACACTTGTGTTAGGCAGAACCGGAGTCCATCAGGGCTCAGCCACGCACTGGCTATGCGGTAACAATGGTGCTGATGCTAATGGTCGTGATGGGGAAAAGTGTCAATGTGATGATAGTGTTGCTAAAGCGGAGGTGTTGATGACGGCCGCAAGAGTGGTGACGGTGACAGTGACAATGGCTAATGATGTGTGATGACGGTGATGGTGAGGTGCGGGGGCTGGTGATAATACTCATGGCGGTGCTTGAGGCAGTGATGACAGAGGTGGTGGTGGTTATGATCTTAGTCCTTGTGATGACCTTACACAGTAGTACAGATGAGAAATCCAAGGCTTTACCGAAGTTAACTGACCACCTAATATCACATGGAAGATGATAGAGCCACGTTCTGATGATGTTAGGCCAATCTTTAATCCAGATAGCGTGGAAGACACATTGCTTTTCTGGCAGCCTCACAGCCCTTCGCCCTATGTTCCAAAGCCTATTGAGTGATCTACCTTTCGCCCCTTCGAGTGTGCTCTGGGTGGAGCAGGTGAGGCAGGTCTGAGTCAGCCGAGAGGATGTGTAGGTCCATGCTGAGTCCAGCCTCAGCCTTGGGAAGTGGCCTCCCTCCCCTTGGGAGTCCCCGAGCCAGCCCTGGATCTGCAGCTACAGGGGAAGCCATGAGTAGGGCCATGGTTGTTTTTGTTTTGAAGCTATGAAACCTTTCTTCAAATGTAAGTTCTCCGCAATCCAGAGCAGAGCCATTGGCCTCACTCGCCCTTCTCAAAAGCAGATCTTCTACATAAAAGACCAAGCCTGGTAGATGTAATTGTTATCTGGACACAAGGAAAGAAAAAGGTCCCACAGTGATTGTAGGTGCTGATTCTAGGTCACGCTCCAAGGTGTTCACCCCGTCACCTGATGTGAGAGCCCATCCTTGACCAGGAGCACTGCTCTACTCTTTCTTTTCCAGCTTCTAGCCTGCCTCCTGCCTAACAGCTTCTCACACCCATCCACCCTATGATTATTTTGGAAGAAGACTAGTTTAGCTATAATTTTTGTTGACGTTTTGTGCCATGTTTGGGGACCCAGTATGGCTAACTCCACATCTTAATTCATGGGCTGTGTCAAAACTCTCTTACCTGGAGAAGCAATATTAACATTACAGTGAGGGCTAAAAATGATAAGTTTGAGTCGTTCATACTCAAATGAATGTACCTTGAGGACATCCTCATAAGTGAAATAAACAGGTCACAGATGTGTAAATATCATATATTTTCTCTGATATGAGAATATGAAGTTATAATTGAGTTGTATGTGTAGTTGATATTGTGAAGTAGAAAATATTTAAAAAGAAAGAGTGTAAGGGTAAATAATGGGAAAATGAATGTGGTAATAGTAAAGAAAAAAGAAAATAAAGATTGTGTTTATAGGGGGTAGGGGTGCAGGGCAGGGGGAAAAGGGAAAAAATGAGAATCAAGTCATGTCATATTCTGGTACAAACTCTTAATGTTGAATGTGATTATCATGTGTATTCATAATGTACCAATAAAGATAATTTTAAAAAACATTGCAGTGAGGGGATAGGAGACTTAGAGAAGTGGTCCTCCTCCCCTTGTCTGTGACTCTTGATGACTTACTATGGAGACACAGGCAGCAGCTAAAGTCAGGAAGGGACTGGACTACCTTCATGGAGAAAAGTTTGCACAATTCTCTCCAAAATGTTCATTTTGTCCTGAAGGCTGTAGGCCAAAACTAAGGAATTACATGGACCCTTGAATTCATCTCACCTTTGGTTTCTCCCCAGCCAGTGATGTAGCACATTGTCCGGTCAGCAACCATGTAATATGAGGATGGCAGACAAGCTGGGATGATCTTGTCAGTGATGACAGCAGGACTGAAAGGGAAAAAATACAAAGTTATGTTGCTGCCCTGCTAGGAACTTCTTCCTTTCATCTGTGGATCATCTAAAATCTACCTCAAAGACCCAGAACCCTGTGAGTTGGTGTTTCCTCACTTCCTCCTGAAAGTGACTTTCCATCCTCACAGCTATCTACAGTTTCTCTTGAACTGAACACATGCACAGTTCCATTTTTAAAGTATCAGTTGTATATAAGTAATTGCTGGCTTCCATTACTTCTAGGAAAAGAGATGGCAGAGCTTCATTCTCCAAATACATCCGGGACTTGAATGGAATTGGATGCCAAATACATCCTTTTATGTTATTTTAAGAGTCCACTGGGAAGGAGACAGACCACAGAGCCCACCAGTTTCATGGCTGGAGTTAACAACAGATGCTCACGGGGCTGTGGTGAATTGCTCCATTTTTGAGACCTTCAGTCTCCTCACCAGTGAACATGACAAGACCGTGATTGTTAAAAGCTAGTGTAGTACTGGACACTAAGTGACAGAGGATGGGGAGTAAGCACCTGGCTTACCCAAAGTGATACTGTCTCCAAAGGACATTCACATGCTCAGAGTTGCAGGGGCTCTCAAAAATCAGAACTTTGATGTTTAGACCCAATTCTGCTTTTGTGATTTTAAGGAGAAAATGGATTGGAAATAAGAAATGCCCTCTTCTAGTTAAGGTCATCACTTATCAACTTTGGAGTAGATACGCTTTTCTGGAGGCACCAGAATAGACCCAGGCTCTTACCTGGATGTTCTTTTATGTTATTATGCTGTGTGGCTTCACACAGGGGATGCTGTCTTAGACCTCTGGGATGCAGAGGGTGGAAGAGGTGTGCTAAACCCACAATGCACTGGGCTGTAAAAGCCACTTCCAGGACCATCATTTTGCAGTTATTCATGCTATTGGATGACTCCAAGTCTCCAACGGCCGAAAGGAAAGGGGACCATTCATTTGACTATGTGTTAGAGGATTCAGGGAGGACACTGGAGAGTATGAAGGAAATCAGCTGCTGCTCAGGCTAGACTGTGAGGTTTCCTTCTCTCCTTTCTAGCACATCAAAATATTCCAGGATATCAATTTTCAGTTTACAGAACTAGAAGTCACCAGGGTTGGGAGCAGACCAAGAAGCACAGTGCTCAGACTCTTGACCACAACCTTGTGCTGGCTCAGACGGGCCTCGTCACTGCCAGTACCGTCACACTGTCATCTGGAACCCGTCAGCGGCGGCTGATGTGCTCCCCGTGCCCGCTGCCTGTCCCAAACACATGTTTCTCAAAATAGCTGTAGACTGTGAGCTGTCTCTCTTGAGATCTGTTTGCAAATATTCCAAGCTTTGTGACATCAGCGAATTTATCACTGTCTGGGTTTAATGAAGCACTGTGTGAATAGGAAAAGTAAAGCCACAGGAGCTAGGGATGATATAATTTCTGTTTGTGTATTGCTTGTGTATGTTTTGTTTTGTTTTTACTTTGGGGTTTTTGAAAGTCCTTGAAAATACATAATCTCACTTAATTCTCTCCAACATATTATATGGAGAAGACTTGTTAGCTGGAATAATTGAGTCATCCTCTAATTATGAAGGTCCATATTTACAAGTGAGGTTAAGAGAGTTTTAGGGGTCACAGTTGCCTTCATTTATCAACTCACTTTTTTCCCACAAGAGAAAACTCAGTCCTTCAGGAACACAGCCAGCATGTGGCAGGACTGGGGCTGAGCCCTGATTTTCTGATGAAGTTTGATGGTGTTTTCCAAAACTCTTAGGCCTTTCACAGCATAGACTGTACCTTCCCACCACCGCACCTCATTGCAGTTTATAAAGCCCAGGCGTAGAACAAATGTCTTCATTCAGTGAGGCACACACCAAGGTGACTGGTACCTGCTTAGCTTCAGTAAGGCGATGTCTGCTCGGTGCGGCTCCCGGAACATCTTGGCCACGCCTCTTTGCTGCACATGTGGTTCAAGATTGTTTTCCTGGTGTGCACCCAGAATGACCTTGTAATACGCTGGTATCGAAGACCTAGAAAAGATAGTGATATCAGGAGAAAAATATAATCCAGCCCCTTCAGCGGGTGCCCTCCCATGTCGTCTATAACACATTGTCTCCCCAAAGCCACAGTCATCAGAATTGGTGACCCCACAGTAGAAAGAAATGAAATTCATGATTCACCTAAAGCTGGCCATTGTGGACCTGGGAGCAGTGTCTACAGAAGGACGTGGCTCTGCCTGAATCTTATCCAGGCCCATAGAGTTACCCATGTTATGTCTTTTCTCCACCATTTTTAAGAACACTTCCTTCACCTCACACCGAATTGCCTTGGCAGTTCCACTGTAGGCTTCTTATGTGCCTGCCCTGATCCCTGGGCCACTACCATAGAAGGAAGGGAGGGAGGGAGAGAGTCTTAGGGACAAGGCCTCCTGCCAGTTCCCTCTGAACATACTTATCCAAGCAGTGGGCTGCAGTCAGCACCCACTCTGGGTCTATCAACGTGCCTCCACAAAAGTGCTTCAGTTCAAACCTACAAGAAAGAGAAATGCCAGGAGGTTAGTTCAAAGGTCTCTGCCTTTAATTCAGTAATTCACAAAAGTGTTCAAAGTATTTTTTAAAAGCCTGTCTCTGGTAGTCTATAGATAACACCCTCCTCCACCTCCGGCAAAAAGTGCCATATTTGTTTTACAAATAACCCTTTCTCTTCACTTGACAGTGAACCAGTGGGTATCTGTATCAATCTGCAGAGAATTTTCAGTATTTTCCAGCAACACCAGAGCTTGGTATAGGTTACTGTATCTACAGATTTTTATAATAGCAACCTAGAGGGTTGTTTTTAATTCCATTTTGGTCATTTTTAAAGTAAAGAAGCTGTAAAATATATTTTTAAATTTGTATATTTTATTTCCTGGGAGAATATAGAAGGAGGGACTGATATTCAGCTGTGTGAGTTTTCTGTGGAGGTTTTTTGTTTGTTTTGTTTTGCAGTACTGAGGGTTGAAGCCCAGGGCTGTCACATCCTGCTGTATATCTCCAGTCTTTTTATTTTTATTTTTTTTGAGACAAGGTCTCACCAAGTCACTAAGTTGTCCGGACCACCCAGGCTGGGCTCAAACCTATATCCTCCTACTTCAGCTTTTCTGTGGCCTGAGGTTACTGACCTGTACCATTGTGCCTGGCTGGTATGAAGGCTTTATGGGATATACCAAAAAACATGACAGATGTGATTTATGAGAACACTCTTACCTCGTTCTAAGACTGACTTGCCAGGGCCAGGAGTGAGGGTTAGCCACACACCCGCCTACAACCCTTCCAGGGCATTTCTTTGGCTCTACTCGAGGCTTCCCACAGTCATACGAAGACAAAGCTGTGACTCAACATGAAGAGAAAGTTGCATTTGAGTCCAGTTAGGCCACACAACCCAAGATAAATTGTTAACTCATAACAGGCTCTGAATTCACCATATCTCAAAGCCCAAGCTAAATAACAAAATCATAAGCATCTTTTGGAGTATTTTCTATAATTTTTCAAAAGAAGGAGATACCATAAAACTCTCTCCTTTGAAGAATATGTAAATCTTTCTTATTATTTCAAGAGAAAGTAATAAATTGATTTAATTTAGCCTTACAATGAGACCTTTCTGAGGTGAACTTGGTTGGCAAAAAAGGCTATTTGTACTTGTTATTCTGACTTGATGTAACACATTCTATCACAGATCATTATCACCACTATCATCATCATCATCATCATCACCCACGAAACCATGTAGGGCTCCTGAAGACCACACCAGTTATCTTGATCAAAAGGCACTAAGGTTACTATTTACGTGTGTGTGTGTGTGTGTGTGCACATGTGTGTTTGTGTGTATATGTGTGTGCACGTGCATGCACACATGTGCATATGCCCATGTATGACCATAGGCAGCAAACATAACTATCCTCAGCAAAACTGTGGTCTGCTGTCAGCCTTTGAAGCTCCTCCAGGAGCCTCCTACACCTGTCCAAGACCACAGAGTGGACTGACATACCCAGCTCCCTCCTACCTTTCCTCTCCATTCACCTCTTGCCTGCTCCTTACATTAGCTTAGCCCACAAGCATCCTGAAAAGTAGGGCACTGTCCTATCGCTAGTACCCTCCACTAGTGGGGCTGCAAAGGTACCCCAAAATGGTTCTCTATGCTCTACAGCCCTCTGAAGTCCTCAGAAATACAAACATAAGCCATTGTTCGCAAGAATAAGGATAAGAAATTCTTACTGTTTTAATCAACCAGACCTGAGGCACTCTAGAGAAGGTAGAATTTGAATTTTTCTAACTTTTCCTTTGTTATGGCCTGTTGTGAGAATCTGTGTACAGATGCCTTTTTCAAAAGGATGCATACAGGGTTATTGGATCATCCTCTTTTATGTTGAGCTCAACTTCTGCTACTGTGCCTTGCATTTGATAGATGTATATAAATGTATTAAACATATGGATTATTACATGTGCATTAAAATATATGCACTGTATATGCAAAATATATGTACTAAAATGATAAGTCTAGATATGGTGGTTATTCAAAACAAAAAAGAAAGTTTCATTTATTTTTATTCATTTAGTATTCCTACAATTATATTCTTAGAAATGAAATGTTACTAAAATCATTCAACAAACATGTAATTTTCAACATAAGTAGATAAATAATATTATGTTTAAAGTGGGAATTCTTTTGATTTTTGAAGCTAAGATTAAAGAGAAAAACCACATGACCCTTGGTAAAACTGAAAATTAGGGGCTGAAAAAAACTGCACATCTAATTTTGTATTGCATTCCTTACATATGCCTATATTTATGTGCACAGTGCTATTTCTTTCTTTTCTTTTTTCTTGAGACAGGGTCTCACTTTGTTGTTCAGGCTGGCCCTGAGCTCAGCCTCCAACTCACATCACAGCAATCCTGCCTCTGCCTCCCAAGTGCTGGGATTACAGGCGTGAGCCACCATGCCCGGCACTGTGGTTTGTGCTACTGTTTGTTTCTGGGTGTGAGTCTCCATGCCCAGTATGGTATGTGGTTACCAGGGATTGAACCCGTGTCCTTACACTTGCAAAACAGGCGCCGGAACCACTGAGCTAACTCCCTGGCCCCCACAGTGCTATTTCTTTTAGATACATGTTATATTTACATAAATTCTTTCAGGTGAGCTGTTTCCTAGTTAATTATATTAAAGTTAATAATCATCTTTATATCAAAGACATAATTTCCCTTCTGAATTTAAAAATAACACAGATTATGAATATTTTTAAATGACTATTAGGAAATTTCCTATGCAACAAAATGTAAAATATCCTATGAACAATAGAAATCTTTAAGTAAAAAGAGTAATAATGTAAACAACTAGACTAGACAAAGTCATAGCCAAGGCTATTTCTCAGTTTGAGAAATCCAAGTAAGACCAGCACAAAGCACAGTGCATACAAGGATGTGTGTAACCTGGGATGGGCTCATTTTTAGACACTGACCTGACGTGGTCAAAGTGAGACCCAAAGCAAACCCTGCCTGCTTTAGGGAAGCAAGGGGACTCCTTCTTGTCACTCATGTCTCTGTTCCTCCTTCCAGCTCTGACCAGGCAGCACCCACATCACACCCATCTGGGCAGGATGGCTCCCTGGCCCCTAAGCAGTGCCCCACACCACCTCAGATGCTACTCAAAGTGTCTGCACACAGCTCCTTTCCCAGCTCTGGGTTCCCCTCATTATAGACTTTACCACAGGTAATCAAACTATAAAGCAGTCAGGGTCATTGTCTGGAGCTGGGACAAATCCTGCTTACAAAAGTTGGTCGGCAAAAATAAAAGTGGCTTAATTTTTCCCCGCGTTGTTATCTCAATCTTTGAAGACTTACAGTCCACTCTCCTGTCCCTAACTTATGCCTCTTCCTCACTCCCAGAATATCTCCTGAGACTTGAGGAAGAAACTCAGCGTTCCATCTGTAAGTTAGGGGTAAAGGTGTAGCAAATGAATAAGGGTCTTAGGAGAAGGAAACTTGGGAGCCAGGTACAGTGATGTATTACTTTTCATTGAATTCTTAGGGTGACAATTTATAGATTTTCCATATACATGTATTTTTCTTATCTATAGGATGGGAACATTTTCTATCCGTGTGACTCAAAATTTGTTTTTTATGCATCATAAGCCAGATATTGAAAACTTTAATAGAATTATTGTGGAGTTTATTAGATCACCTCTAAGCTTGCTCTTTGAGGATTTAGTATTTAGTTTACATGTGTGTGCACATGTGTACATGAGTGGTGGGGCAAGAGTAAAGGGGGCCTACAGTAAGACAGGGTCAAATACCCATGAGGAAGAGCGGGCTCAGGGAAAGAGACAGCCATCTCCTCCCCAGAAGCATTCAGCTCACAGCCCTTTGCGTTTGGGGAGTTTGTTTTTTATAAATCATTATCAAGGAGGCCATGGTTGCATTTATTTGAGAAATATTTTCCTGAAAAAAAAATAAAAGCCAACCAACTCACCACACTGAGGAATATCACAGTAGTCATAAAGTTTTTTTGGGTTCATTGTGTAGCACCAGGGACCATTGACGTCACCGTCAGGGTTTCTGCAGTACTGAAAAAAGGCAGGGACTTGAGATACAGCTCCCTTGGGGCAGAGCAGGGACAAGAGTCCTGAGACATGTATGTTTCAGCCCTGTCCTTGCAAGATGCAAGGAAATTTTCTCTCTCTCTCTCTCTCTCTCTCTCTCTCTCTCTCAATCTGTCTCTCTCTCTCTCTCCTCCCTCTGTCTTTCTTTCTTTCTTTCTTCCTTTTTTTTGCCAATATATTTTATTTTGGCTGTTTACAAAGCATTTGAGTTAAAGGACACCCTTACTCATAACTCCTTTTTCAAAAGTTAGAGAACACACAAAGACAGCTTTCTGCTGGGAGTCTGGATCAGTAGGGTCTCAGAGACCCAGATGTGGAAAACAGTGGGACACAGTATTGACTCATCTTGTTCCTGCCTGGCTTCAACAGTCCTTTACCCTGACTGCTGTTGATTCATAAATGCTTATTCTCAAGAATCATGGGCCCTCCATAGGTCAAGACAGAAAGTCAGTGTCTTCTCTTCCTCCCTGTGACATTTGGTCTCCCCTCCATAGTCTCTGACACATAGCTCATAAGACCTTTGCCATTTCCTGACTCATAATATCTGGCACAGAGTTCTTCAATGCCTTGGAATTTCCTGGGCAATAGGAACATATTTTGTTCTGAGATAACTCTTGGGGGCTCCTGGACAGCTTCAAGATGGGAGCTGATTGTCAGTGTTACCTACCACATAATTAGGAAGTTGAAATTTCTAGCCTCACCCTCTGACTTCCAGTGAAGGAGAGAGGCTGACAACTGAGTTGATCAGTGTCATGACTTGTGTCTACATGTCCCCCAAAGGCTGTTAGGTTCATAGCTAGATGTTCATCCCCTCAAGCCTCATGTGGCTCCCCCAACCCCACTCCTGGACCAGGGATTGAACTTGGGGCCTTGTGCTTGCAAGGCAGGCATGGAGCCACTGAACTAAATTCTTTTTCTTTCTTTCTTTCTTTCTTTCTTTCTTTCTTTCTTTCTTTCTTTCTTTCTTTCTTTCTTTCTTTCTTTCTTTCTCTCTCTCTCTTTCTTTCTTGTAGGGCTCCAAAAGGTGACTGGATGAAGAGGTTATTATCGCTGACTTGCTATGGGGCCTGATCAAAATAAGTGGGTTATGGGGGAGTGGTCAGGAAATGTTATTTCTGGCCCAGCTCCTTCCTTCACTCACTGCTTCCTGGTTGCCATGCCATGAGCAACTCTCCTTTGCTATACTCTCTGCCACGCTGCACTGCCTTGGAGCTCGCTGACTATGCAATGAAATCTCTGCAACTTGCAGGCCAAAATAAAACTCACCTTTAACTTGTGTGTGTGAGGATCATGTCTCAATGACAAGAAAGTGACCCATCCGAAGTTTTTTCTAGAAAAATCTGACAAATGTCATGAAGTACATTTTTGGCCACTAGAACCCAGAGGACAAATACTGGAAATTGAAATTGACTCCCCATAAAAGTTTGTAAAACACATCACACGTGGAAACAAAAGATCTGACAGTCAGGGGTGGTTTTCCAGGGTTCCCTGCACTTCTGTTCTGAGGCTGGTCATTGTCTAGGTTTTACTCCCCCAAAATCACTCCCATGTTTTCCCTCCCTTTTTACGCCAACATCAAAAATCAATCCAGAATGACTTTCTGAACCAATTTTGTTTAAAGATTAGGCAGCAAAAAGGTAAAATGGAATCTAAATCTGAATGACTTACGTTTTCTTCCAAACCCGCCCGTGGATTTGTTTCTGGAGTGAAAATCCTGTGTTTGTGGGGCTCCTGGGCAGCCCATCCCTGGCATGGAGTACCAGTAACAGTAATGGCCCTCTTTCCCCGATATTCTTTACCATATCCAGTCATACAGTCTGTAGGAAGGAAAATGGGAAGTTATGTGCCACTATGTAGATCAGGTATGCAATAAATGCAGAGGTGCTGGGCTACTCTAAGGTGACAGACTCGGTTGCATCCATCAATCCCTGGAGGGCTGAAAATCACAGCAAACACTGCAAACCAAAGAAGTTATTACTGGCCAGGAAATAATCATAAATTTAACAGGATATCAGAAGAGAAATGTTGGAAAAGATACCATGATAACCCAAATTTTTAGCATAGTGAGCAGTGAGGTAGAGCGTCATGGGGATTTGCACATGTTCTGAGGAAATCACCCACCCACATTAATCCAAAATTCACATCCTTGGCTTCCCAAATATGGTGCTGGGCCCCTTCCACATGGCAGACCTTCAACCAACATTCACATTCCTGTGTAGCATGAAAGGTCCTTGTCCAAGTGTATAAATGTCCAGCCAGGGACTTCTTACCTGGTTCTGAAGTAGCCTGTACACTGGGAGTTAGGGAAGTAGTCCGAGACTCCACAAGACTTCCTTCTGTTTCTGAGCATTTCTTCAAGTTACAGAACTCCCACCTGACGCTCGGGTCAGTGGTGTAACACCAAGGGCTTTTGTCAGCATCTGGATTCCTGCAGTAGTTCATCACCAAGTCTCTGTAAACCCCAAAACAAAATGGTTCTCACAAGTGGGAAAATTCAGCTCCCTCTGAATTTTGTAACAACAAAATGTTAACAAGTGACTGAAATAGTCTCATTAAAGGCATAATAATGTCACAAGCACAAATGACCCTTGTAAGCAAAAGTAATGTATGTGCCACAGAAAAGCTGAGATAGTATATAAATATATAAAAGAAAGTGTGTCATGGTCTTCCAAGTATATTCCCCAGGCATAACCAACATAGAATCTAAAGTACAATTTTAGATTTTTTTAAAGCCTGCAGAAATCTATAACTCTCTATGTGTAAACAGATAGGAACTTGCAAGTTGTAAGTAAAATGTATGACGCCTGCTAGATGTGCCAGCACACACCTCTGATGCAGCACTCTTGGAGCCTGTGATAGGGATTGCAAGTTCAAGCCCACCTTTTATTATTTAAATGACAAGAAATTTAGGGAATTCCCAAGTAGATGGAATTTAACACATTTCTAAATGATCTGTGAATCAGAGGAAGTCACAAAAGAATTTTAAAATGTTTTGGTCTGCAGAATAATAAAAACAGTATATCAGAGCCTGTGGATTGTATCTAACATTTGTAGGGTTTTGTAACTTAAATGTTGTTATTAGAAAATAGAAACATGTTTGGTACAAATCCCCATTATGGAGTGCAATCATGATGCATATATGTAATGTACCAATAAAGATTTAAAAAAAAAAAGAAAATAGAAACGTAAAAATGAGTGATATAAGACAGCAGTTCTTAGAGTACTCTGATAATCTGAGGACTTCTGAGAGCTCTTCAGAGAGTCTCTGAAATTAAAACTTCTAGTTTTTAAAAATTATTTGTAAATGTCCTAGAGGCTATATAATGATGTTATGACATCATCTCTCTGAAGGCTCATGTGATGACTGATTGCATATTCTTATTTTTTTTAAAAATTCTCAGTTTTAGTCTCAATGCAGTATTTACAATATATACAGCACCATAAGAATGAAAGCTACTTGAAATCCTCAATATTTTCTAAAAAGTGTGAAGGGGTACAGAGCTAAAAAAAAAATTTGGACATAATGTTGACTTAAGAAAATAACATAAGAAAGGAAAAAAATCATTTTTATAATTTCTAAATACTTGGGAATTTTCCCCAATTTCTTGTTAGGTATTTAATAAAATTAATTTAATTCTGTAGTTGTGGTATTATCTTAATCTTTTAAACTTCATGGACACTCATTTTAAGGCTACACACATGGTACACCTTGGCAAATGCCAGGGATAAAGAGGTTGATATTTTACTTGAATACTTCTATATCCTTTCTAATTTTTGTCTACTTCTTCTATATTTGGTTTTAAGAGGATTTGTAACTAAACCGAAGAATGTCCAGCTATAAATGGTTTACCTATGTCTCTCCTTAGCTTTGTCCATTTCTGCCTAATGTACCCGAAGCTCTTTTATCAGAATGGCAAAACATTAGCCTTTTTAAGTGTTGAGAATAAACTTTCTTTTTTAACAAAATGTTCTAGTTTTATTTCATTTCTAGTATTATTTCTTGTCCTGAAATCTGCTCCATTTGATTTCTTTTTTGTTTGTTTGTTTTTGTTTTGTCTTGGTTTGGTTTTGGATTCATGTTTTCCTGGTACATCATTTCCCATACTTGGGTTTTTAACTTATGTGCTTATATTTAAAGGGCAACTGTTGTGAAGAAAACATAACTGGGCTCTGATTTCCATTGAATCTGACAATCTGTGCATTTTAATTGAAAAGTTTAGCTCTTTTACATTTAATATACTTATGATATGGTTTGACCAACTTTATGATAATATTGCATATTTTAAATTTTATCCTTGGGCTGGGGAGTTAGCTCAGCGGTTCCAGCGCCTGTCTTGCAAGTGCAAGGGCCCGGGTTCGATTCCCCGGTATCCACATACAATACTGGGTGTGGAGACTCATCCCAGCAGCAACCAGTACCACATACCACAGTGCCGGGCGTGATGGCTCATGCTTGTAATCCCAGCACTCGGGAGGCAGAGGCAGGAGGATTGCTGTGATGTGAGTTGGAGGCTGAGCTCAGGGCCAGCCTGAACCACAAAAAATAAATTTTATCCTATCTTGTTCATTCTTTTTTCTTCCCTTTACCTCTTTTTATTAGAATTGAATTTTTTGTTTGTTTATTTTTGTGTGTTTTTTCAGACAGAGTCTTGCATTTTAGTTCAGGCTGGCTTCAAACTCATGATGATCTGATCCTCCTGCTTCAGCCTCCTGAGGGATGGGATTATAAGCATATGCACCATGCCTAGCTTAAATATTCTTATTTTTATGTTTTCTTGTAGATATAAATGTTTATGGTTGTGGTAGGATTTATAGTGGCCATCTTCAACCTATTGCACTAAATAATCCATTAATATTGCAAAAAAAGCCAAGTGTGGTGGTACAGGCCTTAGTCCCAGCATCAGAAGCTGAGGCAGGAGGATCAAGTTTGAGGCCAATATCACAAGTGAAATAAATAGGTCACATATGTAAACACCATATCATTTCTCTAGTATGAGAAACTGAAAATGTAAATGAGGCCCAGAATGTACAATAGGTACTGTGAAATAGGGAAAAAAATCTTCAAAGGGGACAGGAGGGGGCAAGATAAAGCCAAGAAAGGAAAGAAAAATCTGAGGGCAAAAAAAGGAAAAATGTAAATAAAGCTTATGCATATAGGGGAGGTGGAGGAGATGGAGGGAAGGCAGGGAATGGTAAAAAATAAAAATCAAAATATGTCCCAGAGTTGAATGTGGTTATGATGTGTATTCATAATGTACCAATAAAGATAAATAAGTAAATAAAAATCAAGATATGCCATGTCTAGGTACAAATTCTCAACCACGCCCGTGCTGTTAATGTATACTTAAACTCAATAATCCAATCAAATCCTACCAATGCATATCAATAAACTCAATTTTTAAAAGTTTAAGGCCAGCCTAGACTACATGAGACCCTATGTCAAAAAAAAAAAAGCCCCAAAGAACTGCATAATTTCATGGCTAATATAAGAAATATACAATATACTTCCTTTCATCTCTGTTATTTACAGTAGTCTCTATAATTTTTTCATTTATATGTGTTTAAAAAATTGTACATTGTTATTATTTTGCTTCAAGTAGTTAGCCAGTTATCTCTTAGAGAAATTAAAAGGTGAGATGTCTCTTATATTTATATTCAGATTTACCATCTTTTTGTTGCTAGAGCTCAAACTCAGGACCATTTCTAAGATTTTTCATTGTTTTTGAGACAGAGTCTCGCTATGTAGTTCAGGATGGACTGAACTTAGGCTTGAACTCACACACACACACGCACACACACACACAAACACAAATAAAATTCTTCTGATTAATTGCTTGAATCTGTGTCTATAATTTTCTTCATATTTGAAAATTTTTAGCCATCATTGCAAGTATTTTTGTTGTTGTTGTTATTCCACTGTCTCTCCTGCCTGGAACCTACTTTACACAGATATCACAGATACCTTGTATGTTTCTAAAAGTCCTTGATGCTTTCATGTGTATTCTAGTCTTTTGTATTTCTGGTGTGCAGCAGTTTGTATACCTATTATTACATTGCTTTCCACTTAGCTCTTCTATAATGTCCAATCTGATAGAGAGGTCACCTGTCAAGATTTTGTTCAAGATATATACTTTTTGTATCCTAATTTCTACTTGGCTTTTACAATTTTTTCTTCTCTTGACATTAACCTATTTGTTTCTTTTAATTCTGTATTTTCTCTTAAGGCTTTAAACACAATTATATTTTAAAATTTTTATCATTGAATTCCATCATTTTTATAATTTCTGCATCTGTTGGACTGACTGACTCCTTTCCCTGGTTATTGGTCACATTTAATGCTACATGTATGTGGTACTGGGGATGGATCCCAGGACCTTCCCATAGAGCTACATCCCCAGTCACTTTAAAAAAAAATTAAGATGAGGTTTCATTAAGTCACTGATTTTCCCAGATCAGGCTCAGATTTGTAACCCTCATGATTCCTCCTCCCAGAGCTGGGATTATAAGCATGTGCCACCACACCTGGCTTGACGCTTTCTGTACATCCACAAAAGTTTTACATTTATGTTGGACATTGCAGAGCCCTCATTGCTGAGCAAATCAATATTTTTGCTCATTTCTAAAGAATGTTTTCTTTGATCAGTTATTTGGAGGCAATTATGATCTTTTTAAGGTTTGTTTTCAAGCTTCGCTAAGGTGTTTGCAGAAGTACCTTAACCTCACTCCTGAAGTCTGGCTTTGCTGGGTCTTTAGTGGAAGCCCATGTGGTTTTGATGAGGTCCCTCCTATCATAAGAACTCAGATTCTTCCAAGTGCTGTGGCTTCCATAGCTCAGGCCAGGCCTTGAGTCCATCTGTGCATGGACCCAGCTCACCTCCCAGCATCTGTGTGCTGCCTGCCTCTTGTCAGCCCACCACCACTAGTACTCAGGACCCGCTGTGCCTATTCAAGTTAGTATAGATTAGTATAGATGCAGCCACAGAATTAGATATTGACTTGAACCCACAGTACAATGGCAGGCAAAAACTTCACTCCAAGGGTTTGAGATTGGAATGATATAATTTTGTACACAAAAAATTGTGTTGATTTTTAGCCTACAACTTCTCTTTCAGAGCCTTTGCTCAAACACAAATTCCTAAGACATCATCCCTTCTATTCTGGATCTAAGAGAAATTTTGTCCTAAGAAATTGTGTAAAGCACAGTTCATTTAATAAAACTTTAAGTTAACTACTTAATTCTTCTTCTGGTTAAAAATCAAAGACATACGCATTTGGGTAGTTTGCTGGGGTCTTCTCGTGTGAGTGGGGACTCATGGATGACCAAGACTGGCATTTCTTTCCTGTGACAGTGATGGACGATGTGCCTCGATAACTCTGTCCATCACCATGATAACAATCCTGGACTACTGGAGTTTGCTCAGGTGGAGCTGAAGTAAAAATGGGGAAAACAAGGAGAATAGTAAGTGACAGACAGGAGTGTGTGGTGCAGCTTAATGACACGAACAGCACAGTAGTCTGTGGGAAGTATCTGTCTTTTCCACATTAGAATGTTGATATATCAGTTATCTTTTCCATATTAGTAGGCACATAAAGGTGCAACAACAACCCCCTTACACACACACACACACACACACACACACACACACACACACACAGAGGAGATTTATAGCATTCTAGACCTTTAATGACCTAGCTTTTCTTGGAAATATTTAATATAGGACTCAGGAAGAAAAAGAAAGATCAGAGCACCTAAAACTGGGAATTGTACTTGTGTGTAAACTCTTCCTGGCTCTGTTCTGGTTGCTCATGGGAACGATGGAACAGGAGGGGTGAATGAGGTATGCTGGCGCATATGCAGCAAGTGATGACTGGTTGTCAACACACAGCCATGAAACTCGCACATTTCCCCAGACCCTTGATTCATACAATGCCAAAGCCTTAAGCATCTGGGGAATGGGGTGGGAAATGATCCTGCTTCCAAGGCCATGGGCAAAGATCCCAGGGCTCATCAGGGATGATCACATCTGGAAACTCTCAGATTGGGATTGTGAGTTAGCCATGAAACAAGTTCAAGGAGCTTCCAGTAAAAGTGAACAATATGAATGAATGTATGAGAAATTCAGGAGAGAAATGAAAACTTCAAAAAAAAGTAAACTGGAAATGCTAGAAACACAGTATCAGAGATGAAGGATTCAGTAGGCTGATCAACAAACATATAACTGAGGAGATAGGCAATGAACTTGAAAAAAAAGTTAATAGAAGCTGTCCCAACTGACCCACAAAGAGAAAAAAAGGTATAGGGGAAGGCAAACAATAGAACAAACATATAGTTTTGAGATAGTATGAAATCATCTAACATTTGGAACTTGGAGTCTAAAATGGGGGTTGGGAAAGAGAGAGAGGGAGATAAATAATGTCTGATGATTTTATAAAGAAAATGAAAATCACAGTTCATAAGTTCAAGAAACTCAGTAAAGCCCAAACAAAATAAATAGCACAGACACCAAAAACATACTGTAGTCTTACTGCTGAAAAACAATGAGACTGAATATACAAGAACCAAGATTTCTCTTTTTATTAAAGTTAGTGGTATATTTTATGTATACATAATGATGACATTTATCATAGGGAATTTTTACCTGTACATCATGTATCTTGGTCCTTATTTCTTTCTATTCCCATTCCTTCCCTTCAATCTGTGCACCCCTCTTTTTTTTAAACAAAAGCTCTATTTCCATTTTTTCACTCTTTTCTCATTTCAAGATAAGATTTTTGATCAGAAACTATTCAAAGCAGAAGAATAATGGAATATCCTCTTTGAAACGATGCAAAACTCAACCCAGTCTCTATACCCAGTGGAAAAATTTTTTAATAAACCAGGATGAGCAACTTTAGCAACACAGTAAAGTGTTACCAGGAATGCTGAGCATGGCATTTTCTACAAAAGGGATATTTCCACAGCTGGAAATTCAGTTTTATACAAAGAGATAAACAACACCAGAAATGGAGAAAGAAATAATGAAATACAAAACATGTTTACTTGTGATCTCTTTAAAACATAATTGACCACTGGCAAATAGTAAAAAAAAAAAAAAATAAGAAGAAGAAGAAGAGTATCAGTGTACTCTGAGATTATAACATAGTAGAAGGAAGTAGCTACTGCAGAGAATAGCACAAAGTTTTGGTAAGTGCAATGGTATAAAGTTTTATACATGAACAAGAAAAATAACATTGCTTAAAGGTTGCACCTGATAAGTTAAAGATGTATGTTATAAACATTAGGGGAAATACTAAAACTATTAAAAATTAGTTGAATTGATAAGGAAACACTTAAGATAGACAATACTAAAATTAATCATTCCAAAGGAAGGTTTAAGGAAAAGGAACATATTCAAATAGAGCAAAGACTTTAAATCTAACCATATTAACAATTGCATTAGTGCAAATGACATAAGTATCTCAAATGAAAAGGTAAAAAAGATAACCAAGAACTAGTGAAAATAGAGTTGAAAAACAAAAAGAGACTTGAGAACAGAGATATTTTCAGAGACACATCATAACAAAAGAATCGTTTTATCTAGAAGGCGTAAATGTCATAAACGTATATGTGCTTAACAACAGAGCTTCAAGATATATAAATCAAAGTTAGAACTGAAAAGAATAATAGACTGAATCCACAGATACTATTGGACAGGACACCACTCATCCCTTACCAATCAGTAAAATAGGAGACAGGAAATCAGCAACAACACAGAGTAACATTGACAACCAATTTGATCTAACCCAGCTTTGGATAATGTTCTACCCCTAACAACGGAAGTTACATTCAGGACCACATGAAACATTCACCCAGGTGACTCTACTCTAGGATACGAAATGAACCTCAAAGCACTGAGAATACTGTCATTGAAATCATATAGATTATGTTCTCTGACACAGCTGGACTAAGTGAAACAATGTTACTGTGTATTGTGATGTTACCACTACAGTGCAAAAAGAACAGTGCTTGGGCCCTCGGTAGGAGCTCATGGCCATCTCTTACCTGAGCCATCAGAATGATCTATAGATGTTGGCGAGGATTCACAAGGTGAGATCTCACAAAACTCCCATCTCACTTCACTGTCTGTTGTGTAGCACCATGGAGCTCTTTCTCTATCTGGGTTTCGACAATAGTTTTCTTCCAGATCTCTGAGAGGGAAATAAGTGTGAATTTGACTTATCAAAAAAGTCTAAATAAACAAGGTTCACATATGCTTGTTAATGGTTGTGTTGGATACGTATCCGTTGTTGGATATGTTGGATAAGTATACAGTGAGGTTGTACAGTCAACCGAAGAGGTCTTTGATTCATTGGAACACTGTGCTGTATACTGGAACACAATGAGCATTTGCCCCTCTTATATGCATCTTAGAAATATACAGGTTACAAAGCAATGATTCTTGAACTTTGGCCTGTGTGCTCCAGAGGCATTATCTGCACTACCCCAGAGGTACCAACTTAGTGGGCCTGAGTTGCACCCTCAAGTTTACACTTTTAACAAACTCCTGGGGACCACACTTTGAGAAAGACTGTTATGAGAAGATACACTGCTAAATTTCACTTCCTTCCCTGATCAGTTTTTGCTCCTGAATACTTTAATCTTGGGTTCCTACAGTGACTAACAAAAGGCAAAGCAATAGAGCTTCACAGTTGTAGCAGGAGGCAGAGAGGAGACTGCTGGACGTACTTGCAGGGAAAGTTTTCCGGAGTCCTGTTGTGCCTGTGAGGGGTCTGTTCACTCCAGCGCTGACAGGTGCGGCCAGACTTGGTAACTGCCACCTTCCCGCGGTAGTTTTCACCTGCTCCCTTCAGACACTGGTAGACTGGACCAGAAGATGGTGGAGGTGTTGCTTGAATGGGAAAAATGAATCATAATGAGTATTTTTCAAATAAGAAATGCACAGACTGACATTATGAAAGGGTGGATGATCAGGCTGACTTCTCTTTTCGAATTTGACACTTGAAATTTGTTTAGTATTTTCAGAAGAAGCTGAATAGAGAATCTATGTCTCTGAGAGCATTTTATGAGGAATTTCTCCAGGGATAGATCCTTGGAGTAGATCTTTGCTTCTGAAGCCTCGTGGTAAACAGCAACATCAGTCTTTTGCCAACCTCAAATCCTTACGTGCACAAGTGACCTGATCTCTTTCGTGAAGAACTCTTTATTCAGTGATACGCATAACAACAGAATGACAGTATCTCAGAGAGCAACACAACAGAGAAAGAGCACATTGAAAGAAGGAAAAATTATCTTCAAGGACATAGGTGCTGCTAGAAGTCAAGGCATTTTTTGAGAGGAAAAACAAAAAAAGCAAAAGAAACCTTAGCTTCCTAAGGGTGCTGTCCTAGCTGAGGAGGGAAGCCAGGGCTTACTGGGCCCTTTATCACAAGTGATGACTGCCTTTGTCTAAACACTCTGTCTCTTGGTTCCCATTCTTAGGAAAAAAATATACAAAAGATGATCAAAATATACCGTGATAGTTAAAATTTTAAAAACTTGATTACTGTGAAAATACATTGCCATTAATTTTACTCATGATACTTCCCCTTGTTTTGAACATACACATCCCACCATTTTTGCCACTTTCTGAAGCAGCTGTGAGAGTTCTTGTATCTGAGACATTCTATGTTGTGTGGTGAAAAGAACCGTGAATGCCGCTGCTTAGAACCATTCAATGGAAAGATACGCGTGTAAAAGCGTTGTGATGTGTCCTTATCTGCCTTATCCACCAGATCTGGCACCATACAATTTCTGCGTCTTTCCCCAAATCAAAGTAATCAGGCAAAGTAACAGTTGGAAATTAACGCAGGATGTCAAGGTATCTAGGATAGCAAAACTAAACATACCTGTGAAAGAGGACTTCCAGAAAGTAGCAAGAATCATGGAACAGGTGTGCTTGAAGCAAGGGGGAGTATTTTGAAGAGAACTGATGGCAATCTTTCTTTTATTGTAAAACTTTTTAAAAATTCATTGGGTTTTGATTGCACAAAAATAGTTTCCTGCGTGTCACTTCTATTAGGCCTTTTGTTTCATCTTCCCCTCCTTTGCTTTCTTTCCTTACCATTTTCCAAGTTGGATACTGGGAAAGCCTGTGCCCACAGACACCTCCTTGTTGGGAAAGCAAAGGTTAGAAAGAATGTAGCCTGATGATGGTGACGGTGAAATGGCACATGAGGCAGAAGTCACCAAGAGAAAAACAAAAGGTAAATGAAATGATCAGCACCTGACATAGCCAGTAAATTGTTCTTAAAATGCAATAAAATTGAGAGCGATAACATTATAGAGAACATGCGAGTCAATTTTGGGGCCCTGCATTCAAGGTTTAAAAATTGATTGTAATACATTTTTTTCAAAACTTTTCATCATTCACTGGTGTTTTTCAATCACACATCATATCATAAAATAAATTGTTTCCTGCATGTTGCTTTTACTAGGGTCTTCACTTCATCATCTCCCCCCAACTTCTCTTTTCCTGCTGCTACATGTTTCCTTCTTGCTTCCAAAAGCAGAGTAGGTTGGAGTACAAGCCACACTTACTGCAGCGGGGGATGTCACAGAGTTCCCACCGTTTGTTGGGGTCCGTGGTGAAGCACCATGGACTGAGCTCCCCATCAGGGTTACGACAGTAATTCATCTTCAGGTTCTTGCTTGGATGTCTGAATGGACAGGGAATATTTTAATAGCTCTGCATATTGACATTCCTGAGTGAAAATATTTGAAAAACAAGCAAACATTGAACCCTCGCTGTGTAGCAGGCACACTTAGGCCCTGAGGAAAGAATTGCACCAAAGCTATCTTCCAAATGCATGTAGTCTAGGAAGAAAGATTAATTTGGCATTCCAAGGACTGCTTTTCTAACAAATTACACGTGTAAAAGTCATTGCACGGGATCAGTAACCTTATCATTTTGACCATCTGGAAAATTGATGTCAGCAAACTCTAGTTACTCAGTCGAAAATAAAAGCAACTTTTAAAATATAAGGTTCTCATGGCCTGAAGGCAGTGTCATGGTGCAGCCAGGAAGCCGGTGTCTTGGGCTCTACGCTGGTACACTCAGCTTAGAGAAAGTGAGAGAGAGAAGCTGCAGTCACGCAGAGACCCTGTGGCCAGCACTGGCACGTACACACTGTGCCACCCCGTGGGGCCTCCTTCACCACCTCTCTGAGACTGACCAACTACTTAAGATAAACAGAGCAGCCAGACATGCTTTAGTCACTCTCATCTCCTCTGGTTTTCTGGTGGTGAATTTACCCCAGCGCAGGCTTTGAGGCTTCTACTCTTCGCACTTTTGCAAAGCAGAGGCAACAGCTGTGTTTTAAGCTGGCTTTGGGGATGGGAGGTGTAGAAATTCAGTGGAGTTGTTTTCCACAGGGAAACCTGTGGCAGCTTCGTTCTCAGAGTTCTAAGAAACTTTGTTACAGTCCTACGATAACCACAGAATAAAGAGAAATACCAGAGTGAGTACAGAGGGGAAGTGTCTTCCAGTGCAATTTGTGTGAAATAGAATTCTCACCATTACTTTCTGTAGCGGAGAATACTGTTCCTATTGAAATTCGTGGTTTCCCGTGAGAGTTTAATGGGAAACTTTGTCACAGAATAAAGCACCAACATAAACACATGAAATATTGGGGAATTCACAAGGCCTGTGATGTTCTCCCAAGGATCATAGGATGGGAAGCCTTCAATCTTACAAAGTAAAAGCAAGGATATGAAGAGAAAAGTATCTGGGAGATACACAAGAAAGTTGTATCTGTAGTTCTTACATTTTAATGCATGTACAAATAAGTTGCAGATCAAGTTACAATGTGAACTTGAGTCAGAAGGACCGAGAATCTGTATTGCTAACATATTCTCAAATGATTTCACTTTTATTTGGCCCTGAACCATATTTTGAGTAACAAGAATGTATATTTCTCTTGCAGCCTTGTGGGTGAAGAATAGTCTTGAATTTCAGAACGTGAGGTATTCACTCCCAAAGACATGTGAGACATCTAGACAACAGTGAATGTCTTAGAGTTCCACGGAATCTTGAAAAGTAAGACTTACTTTGAAGGAATGAATCCATGAGCATGTGGGACCTGAGAGTCCCAGGCCTGGCATTCAATTCCAGACACAGTCTTGGAAATTTTACCCATGTAATTTTCTCCAAGGCAGTGCATACATTCATCTGGGCATGAGAGAAAGAAAGAGAAAAAATGAAGAAAGAAACTGAAATGGATGGAGCAAAACAGAGTAAAACTGGGCAGGGGATTTAGCTCACTGGCTCCGGTGCCTGTCTTGCAAGCGCAAAGGCCTGGGTTTGATTCCCTGGTAACCACATACAATACTGGATGTGGAGACTCATGCCAGCAGCAATTAGTATCACATACCACAGTGCTGGTCATGGTGGCTCACGCCTGTAATCCCAGCACTCGGGAGGCAGAGGCAGGAGGATTGCTGTGATGTGAGTTTGAGGCTGAGCTCAGAGCCAGCCTAAACTACAAAGTGAGACCATGTCTCAAAAACAAACAAACAAAAAAACAGAATAAAACTAAAGTCCTGGTAGAAGTGTCTCAGAGACGTCTTATCACTATATGTAATTCCCAACAATCACTTGGCAATGTAATTGTTAACAGAAACTCAGAATGGCCTAATACAATCCAAAATGTCATTCTCTTTTCCAGCCAGTGTAATCAGCATGTTTTGGTTGATAACACCTTAACTAGGGTAAACATGACCAATCTCAGAAACTCCACAATACCGTAACTTCTTCCACTGGCAGGCTCAGATCAGGTGGCAGGGACGATGCACATATTCTCAGGAGTCTATAAGTTCTCCACTACAACTTCTAAGTATGGGATGCCTTCATTTCAATGTCAGTCTTCCAAAACTCTATGAAATTATTCTGATTATTTGACAACTGACATATAAGCCAGCACCATCTGTGGTTGAGAGAAATGTGTCTGCATTTCTCTTTTTATATTTTTGAGACACATGATGAGGCCACGTGATACAGACCCCAGACATAGACTTGACACAAAAATTGTGGACTTGTGATACCTACAGGCCAAATGACCTGCAATCTCATATCTAAATGACCTGTGAAGTTGTGTCCAAATGACCTGCAATGTCATATTCAAATAAGGATCCCCGTGTTCCAATGGACAAGGACAATAGAAGATGTGGGTTGTCACATGATACAATAACCACATAGCTGCACAAATTCTACCTTAATCCAGTCTTCTTACTGTGCCTGGAAATATGAAATTATTTTTTTGCATTGACCTTTAAAGTACATTATTAAATGGATTGGTCTATTAAAATAAAGGATTGCTGATATGAAAACAGTTTAACTTCAACTAGGCAACAAAATCATTCAGATTAATATTGTTCACTTACAAGTTACTGATTTTACTGTTTTAATTTAGCTATTTAATTGCACATCTGTTTGAAGTTTTATACTGTGAGACAGTTTTGAACATAAAAATTTGTATCTAGAGATTTGGATCTAGCTTAAAGTTTCTGCTTGTTGAAGTATCATTTTAACAAAAATACAAGTCACTACTTGGGGGAACTGAGCAAATTTTTGTGCTGTCTCCAAACGTGAATACATTACTCAGTTTTGCCATGCCCAGCATTAATGGATTTTTACTATTAGCCCTACCAGAAATAGTTTTGCAGCAAGTTACTTTACAGATAAAGGGCAGACAGGAAAGCATTTTCTAGCACCTCTTCTGACCTTCACACTCAGGGACGTCACAGTAGTCAAATCTCTTCTCGGGGTTCATAGTGTAACACCAGGGCCCCATGGAATCATTGTCTGGGTTCCTACAGTAGTTCTCGTCGAGTCCCTCCGTAGGGTCTGTAGTAGGGGAAAATCTGTGACCAAAAGAAAAGGAACACTTTGACAATAACCTAAAAATCAGCACATAGCCACCAAGGGTGAAAGGGTGCTCTGCTGCCCACTGAGAGTTTAAAATCCTGAACACTGAATGAATTTCAGCCAGGGTTGTGGCACTTGAGTGCTCAGATTTTTAATTCCTCAAAGGACAGAATGAGTCGGGTACAGTAGCCCTTATTGTCACCTTTACTGGGCTTACAGCCAAGGGTTGGAAGTAAAACTGAAGTGTTTTACTGCGCAGGCAGTAGGAGTGACATTAAGGCCTCGATGTCTATGTAGGTCTTGGCTTGTTCCAAACACAGGCTTTGGTGAGTGCTCCGTCCCTCTGTGGAATATCTAATAGTGACCGGGTTGTCATGTCCACGTGAACTGTGAACTGGCATTTCACCAATCCCTTTCTGTACTTCTCTCATTTGGACTTAAACAACAGGTCTTAGCAAGATCACATGTTCAAGCCCAGCCAGGACAATTTAGCAAGACCCTATCTCAAAATAAAAAAAATAAAAAGGGCTGGTAAGAGAGTTGAATGCTAAGACCCTGGCTCAGTCCCAAGTACTGTAGAAAAAAAAAAGAACAACTTGTCTGGATGGGGTTAGTGTCTGTATTTTACAGATGAGAAAACTGAATGTCATGATATAAAACACCGCACAGTGACACGATGCACCTATACTCCAACAGCCATTGAGGAGCAAATCATCAATTTGAAGTTAATTGCTTTCTCTGAAATGCAACCTAAATTAATTTTTAGTAAGAGAAATGAATCACCTTGTAGATGTAGCTAATCACATATTAAGCACAAGAATTTAGAGGCTAAAAAGACAGTTTCTGTGGTTCTTCTATTGACCTGTTTCAGGTATTCCCACCACCACCATTAAAGAACTAAGTTTTCCCAGATAGCTGAGCATAGGTTGTTACTTCCAGCTTGAACACATAGTCAAATCACTACTTTATCAACAGAGACTATTCGTTCTGCTCATCTCACGGGGAAGCAGCACAGATATATCTTTTAGGGTGGTGCAAGTTGACAGACACTGAGTTCTTATATGATAAGAAACATCATAGAGAATGTAATGCCAACTCACATCAAATGGGTTACAATACAAACACCAAAATAATAAACAACTCACAAGTTATATATTCCCTACATATTGTATTTTCATCCTCAGATCATAGGCATTCATTTTCCCTGCAGCACTGAGGTGAGTGAATTCTAACTGGCCGTGTCTGAGGGAGGCACATCCTACCCTAAATGTAGTCATCTTGGATGTTTTACCCAACTCAGAATAAAATTCATATTTTCATTATTCTTTTTATTAGATCTCTTTCTATGCTTTAGTTCTCCCAAAAATTAAAAAAAAACCTCTGTACACAAGAATAAGTAGAAAACAACTGCTTTCTGCTTTTGTGCTATAAGTAACTAAACTACTCTATAATCACATCAAAAAGATTCTCTGCTCACTCCCGTACTCAGACTTGGCTTAAAGTGACAGAATTACTCTAAATATGGCAGAGGAACACAGAGATGAAAGGGACTTACCTAGGTATGTGAGGTGTCACGGCATTCCACTTTTGACAGGTAAAACCACTTTTGGTCTTGGACATGGTCCCTCTGTAGTTCCTGCCATTTCCTGTCCTGC
The DNA here is from genome assembly GCA_004026965.1 of Petromus typicus. NCBI lineage: Eukaryota > Metazoa > Chordata > Mammalia > Rodentia > Petromuridae > Petromus > Petromus typicus. The sequence goes on from PVIR01003260.1 coordinate 26,094, forward strand.
ACTCCAAAAGGTACACTGTAGGAGGAAAGCACAGTGATTGGAACAGCAGACAAGAGCTTCACAAAGGTCTGCTAGGCACAGCCTCTCTGACAGGAAGAGCTTACAACCACAGCCACAACTTCTTGCTGTCTGAAAGGTGGTCTTTTGTACCTATGAAATGGCTGCTGTAGATGGAGTCATTTCATACTTTTATTCATTTATTTCAAAGCTTTTTCCTGAGCCCACTGTGCACAGGCACCACATGGTGGTAGAATACGTGAAATACAAAACAGGCAGGGCCCACCCTCAGGAGCTCGGGATGATGACTGGCAGGAAGACACAAGATGTATTTCAAGATGAGCTAACTTGACTGTGACATGTGTTGCAAAGAAAATCAATGGTGATGAGACAAGGAAGGGAAAAAATGGGGCTTTTGGGGCAAGATGGCAGTAGGATTTTCAAAGGCCAAAAGGGATGCAGGCCACTTCTAATCTTTTCAGCCTCCCACTAATCACAAACACAGCTATAAAAATGGGTCTGTTTGCATTCTGGAGGCTAAAGCTGGAGGATGGTAAGTTCAAGCTCTGCCTGGGCAATTTAGAAATTTAGCGAGACTGTCTCAAAAAATTTACAACTTGAGAGCTTAATGGTAAGTGAAGTAAACCAGACACTCAACGCTTATCTTTCACATGGTTCCTCTTCTATAAGAAATGGAAAATGTGAAGAATTTAAAGAGTAAAATACAAGATGTATAATAAGAAACAAAGGAAAGATCTTTAGCAAGTGTGAGGGGAACCAAAAGATGGAGAGAGGAGGCGTGAGGAAGAAAGAGATGGGAGAGGTGCAGGGGAAGGGGAGTGAAAAAATATTAAGATATGTTAAATCTTTTTAATTGAAAGAGTCCGGAGATATAGCGCAAATGTGAAGGCTCTGGGCACAATCTGCACTAATTGAAGAGAGATGCTTCTGCTCTTTGTCAAGAAGTGCCAATGCAAGCTGAAGAGCATTCAATGAAAAAATATATACATGTATATTTCCAGGTACTTATGGTATACTTGCTCCATTTTTAAAGATTCTCACTTTTCTAATTCATTGATTAGTCACCTAGGAAAGTCCTTTTAACATTTCACTACCAAACTAATGCTTTTGTTAATACTTCCAAGAAGTGATCAAAAAAATTTCTGAAATTTTTAAAGACTAAAACAAACTTAAACTAATTACAGCAAATCACAAATTGCCAAGAATGATGGGAGAAGTATATTTGAAGCAAAGGGAGGATTGAGTATTTCAAAGGGGATTAATGGCAAATATGCCTTGTACTATAATAATTTTGTTTAACTTAAACATTCACTGTATTTTTATCACATTTTATTGATCAACCTTTAGTGGTAATTTCTGTCAAATAAAAATGTCACAGTATGCCCTTGACTTTAGAAATCAAAGGACTTCTAGCTCTTCTCTAAGTCAAATGACCATGAAAGGTAGATGTTTGAATCAAGACATCAAAGCAGCCACAATAGCAAAACTAATGACACTTAGGAAAGAGGACTTCCAGAACAGCTTCAAAAAGTGGCAAAGACAATGGGTAACTGCATTCAAAAAAGTGAGAATGTTTTGAGGAGGGTTAATATTTCTTCTACTGTAATAATTTTAATTCAATTATTCACTAGATTTTGTGATTATACTTTGTAGGTGTAATGATTGGAACTAAATCACCACAGAGATACTTGAGCACAGTACATATGTTATTACCCTTTCAAAGTGGCAACTCTAAGTACTTGGGAAGAGGGAGGCCCAGGGGAAGACTTGAAATCGGATGCTACTCAAGCTCAGACCTAACAGGCCGGAGGATTTCAGGTAGAAGAAGTGAGCATTTGGGGTGTTACAGGAATAGAAATAAGCAGAGGCCCTTGTGTAATGCAGTAGACTTACAGCACCAAAGATTCTGTGGCTTTTAGGAACTGTCTGGATTTTACCCTAAGTGCACCTGGAAGAGTTTTAAGCAGGGAAGACGCATCTCTAAGAGATCACTGCAGGGGTTTGCAAGCCCAGGACCAGTGGGCTCTGCCGCCATGATGGTGCTGGGCTCTGGGGATGGGGGCCGTGGATGGTGATGAGTGGCAGTTGTAAATATCTGATGCTGACTGTTTCTAGCAAATTATTGGCTGGTAAATTTCAAGGGAGTCCATATCACACAGTAAAGAAGCAAAGACCCAAAAAAAACCCTATCTTTTGACTTTTCCCCTCTCTCTTGTTTGTATGTACCTGACAGAGTTTAAATAACCTTTTGCTCCCATGAAAACAAGCAAACCAAGCCTTCAAACTTCAGACTTCAAACTAAGCCTAGAAGTAACTCCCAGATTTCTCCTGGTTAATAATTTACAAATGATATATTTAAATATTTGCATTTTTTTAAATAGACACCTCACCGTGGAGCCTCTTTTTTAAAATGTAGTGGACGATAGGTAGTTGTATTTATCCCATCTTTTATTCTCTATTTGTAGGAATATATAACTCCAAAAGATAGGGTTGAGATTTAATATCAAGAGTTATAGATAAACAGAGGTAAGAGAAGAAGTCCAAGAGGGACACAGCTGCAAGCTGTGTACACATATGTGTAAGGTACACATCTATAATCCCAGACTCTGGCTCTGGGAGGCTGAAACTGGAAGATTTCAAATTTGAGTCCAGCCTGGGCAACTTACTGACTTAGAGAAACACCATCCCAAACTTTTTGAATGAACTATTATATTTCAGTTGCCATAGATGGTTAGGGATCAGATCCTAGTCTAACTCAGAATTCAGTTAGGACTCTATGTATCTTCAGTCTATGGTTTTGCAATTTAGAAAAATAAAGGGGGAAGAATGTACGCACCTTTCTTTTCAAATAAAATGGCATCCCTCATTCTAATGATCAGGGAGGACTTGCTGTTCTCAGCCATGATCACACACTGCTCTTCCTTACTGTGGTATTCAAATGACCTGCAGAGGAGAATTCAGAGGCACAAAAGACATGTTCCTTTATTTAAGGGAAGCATACATTTTTAAATAAATATGACACACAAAAATTCTGTCTCTTGATGAACCAGGAGCCCTGAATTGTTCTTTCAGTTAATTATCTTACAGTATTGAGCTAGTGAAGTACTGAAAATAAATACTGTATACCAGCATGGTAGCTAGTCTTGTTTTCTTGTATCTTTACCTTTCCTTTCTCCTGCTCAAAATTTTGGTTTTTCTCTTTTAATTTCTTTTCCTTCTTTCTTTCTTTCTTTCTTTCTTTCTTTCTTTCTTTCTTTCTTTCTTTCTTTCTTTCTTTCTTTCTTTCTTTCTTTTCTAGCCAGGGTCCCTTTAAGTGACACAATTGTGTGGGTTGAGCTTGAACTTGTGATCCTTCTGCCTCAGCCTCTCACCGCAGGACTATGGGGTGGCCCACCATTCCCTTTGACTGTTTTATTCATTCTTTACTCATTTCTTCATTAAATGTTAGAAGTTTGATTTGTGTTGGGAAGAAGCAACTCTGTATTGAGCTCTTTCTCAAAACAGACCACCTCGGTTGCTCTAGACTCTTGGTGTTTCCTGTTCAAGCTCTGCCTCCAAATTCTACCTTTCTATTTCACCTCTGCCATGGTTCCAGCATAGTTTATCTCCACAAAGACTCACAGGTGAGGTCTGGACTCCAGTGAAACAGAACTGAAAGGTGGGATCTTTAAGAAGTGCTTAGGAAAGGACAGGGTGAATTTTCTGGTGCTGAGCAAGTTCTTGCCAGGCTTGTGGAGTACTGGTTGTACCAGCATGCAGGCTTATAGAGTGGAGCTGCCTTTCTCTTTCCCTCTCTTACACTAGCTGGTTTCTCTGCTATTTGGTGTACTGTAGCTCAGCAAGAGGACCTTCCCCAGCACAGCTACCCAGACTCAGACTTACAGCTTTCAGAACCCAGAACCTCTTTGCGTTGTAAAATACCCACTCCTGAGTATTTTAGTATAGCAACAGAAAACCTCTTATCTCCCTTCTCCATCCACAGGACCCTGCCATGGATGCTCAGGCTGACGTTCAAGGCCATCCATAGATACCTTTGCAGCCTGATCATGAAGCTTCTGCTTTAATCAGCTTTCCCATAGTCCCTGCCACAGGCACAGGCTGTGCTTCTCCCCTCCTGGATACCTCTCTGCCTCCTCGGTGTGGTCAAGTCTCACTCACCTCCAAGCCCAGATCAGGTCCTTCTCCTCCCTGATACCTTCTCTACCTGTCTCAGCCTCAGGAGTTGTTTTTCCTTGGGATCTTTCTAGAGAGTATACAGGCTATACTGTGTATTGATATCTTCTATTGGCTGTCTTTTAAAATTTCTTTTTCAGTTTCTTAGGACCACAAACACAAAGGGGAAGCTTTGGACCCTGTGTCTACGCCTCTTTGCTTCTTAAATGTATGTTGGATACTTTCATTCTCATGATACTCAATATATATATTTACTGCTACTTATTAAAAAGTGGAGTTCAGAACAGTCACTATTAATTGTATGTCATGTATAAAATGAGTAATTTCCTTTTGAGGTTATTTTTCTAATGGGGATACTAACAACAATCCTTAACAAAAAGCTATTAGATACTGTGAGCAAATATAGTTCCAAATTCTGATCCTACAAATTCCTCTTTCCTATAATAAATCCAAAAGTAAGTTTCTTGCCGTCAAAATAATGACATTTTAAAGGGCACAATTTCTGCATAGGTGAAGTGGTAACGAAAATACCTGCAAATGAACTCTGTTTCCTCCTCACATTTTGCTGAACATTCGTCTATGTTTGCTGCTCCTAGCTGCTTCTTGGTAAGACTGATCAATGAGGCCCCGTGGGTTTTTTCATAGTTATCCAGGGAATTTCCTTGTCCTAGAATGGAAGATAAATTGGAACAACTGATCCAATTAGCCAACACCACCAATGAACCATCCCAGATTTTTTACCCATTTATTCTGTATCATCCAATAATACTTGTTCCCTTATTGGAAGCAAGATAGGTTGCCATGAGTAAAAGTGTTTAGTTGGGAGAACAGTTCAATTAACATGTAACAGGATATTAAAAGAACTAGATTGGTAGAGTAGTAGATTAGAACTATGAAACATTGTATTATACTAATGGATATGAAACTTTTAAAAAGAGTAAATTTCATCTGTCCTACTGATTACTATATCACGATAAGCTTGTCTTACTAGATAATATCAAGGGCAATTGTATTTCTAAAATTAGTGTTGATTTGTCTATGTCTCAGTACAAGTGAAACTTGAAGGCTATTGTTTGATTTCCAACAATATAAGCTTTCCAACAGTAACGATTATTTTCATGATGCTGACAAGTACTGTATGCAGCATTTCTGAAGGGGAAAAAAGTAGAGTCTGAGAAAAATACTGGCCTTGATATTCTGTGAGATAAAATCTGAGGTCAAGAGTTTACTTCTTGCCCTTATCACTGCAGGGTTGGCCCAGGCAGCCCCCAGCCATGTCTCCACTGCCAGGCTATAGAGGGCTGACTCCCTGTCCTGAGTCCTGGTTGAGCCAGAGAGCTCGATTTCAAGTGCAGAGATGCCAGCTCCTATGTTTTCTGTATAAATGCTAGTGATTTTCACAGATGGGGAGGCCAAAAGAGGTTAATGAAATGAACATCGTAAAGTTTCCAGGGGATTTAGCAATGTGGCAACCTTGACCACTGAAGGGAAGTGGCAGGGACCAAAGCCAGCCCAGGTTAAAGAGTCACCAGGATAGGAAATGGGATCAATGGGAGAAGAGAATAGAATAACCAAAGCCGTCCTCAAAGTCCACCCTTTCCTTGCCTCTGCGACTTATCCTTCCTCAATGGAAGACACTCCAGGCTAGGAAAATGGATTATTTGTAAAGTGTATTCTACAAAGTATTAACTTAACCATGGTGAAGAGTTCTTAGGAAGTGTACTAGGGCAGGCTACCAAGGATATTTACACAGAAGAATTCCATTTTTATGGTCTCTAAGTTACAGCTGCTGAGAGACACCTCAGGAGCTGATATTCTAAAGAAATATCCCCAAAATGAATCACTTTTTCTTTTATATTTGAAAATTTTTTCCAAAATCTTTCCCTCTTATTCATCTTAATGGTTCATATTGCTGTAGGGTTTAGATTAAACAAATGTTTTCATAGGAAAATTAATTTCATATTATCAGCCAAATGTAGATGAATACTTCAATCAAAGCAATACATTTTCCATGACATGAGTTTTTCTATCATTGTGGTGTGAATTTATACATGCACTGGTGTGTGTAAAAAAATCAAAAACTTAATGCAAAATGCAACATATTTACCCATCTCTTTTTTTTTTTTTTGAGACAGGGTCTTGCTTTGTGGTTCAGGCTGGCCCTGAGCTCAGCCTCCAACTCACATCACAGCAATCGTCCTGCCTCTGCCTCCCGAGTGCTGGGATTACAGGCGTGAGCCACCACGCCCGGCACTGTGGTATGTGGTACTGGTTGCTGCTGGGTGTGGGTCTCCACACCCAGTATTGTTATGTGGTTACCGGGGAATCGAACCCGGGCCCTTGCGCTTGCAAGACAGGCGCCGGAACCACTGAGCTATATCCCCGGCCTTACCCATCTCTTGGAGTGGCTGAAAAGAAGTTTTTTTCTTTCTCAGTCATTTTGGTACTCTGGGATGATGATAGTCATTTATATAGACGGTAACAGTAAATATTTTCTTTTAAAAGATCTTATTATTCCCCCAAAATGATTAAGACATATTCTAACCATGTTTCAGAGAAGTCTGTCTAGCCTTCAAGAGTAAGCCACCATGTGGAAGTTGTCTAATTTCCATGGACTGAAATGGAATGTTGGCGTACTCGTCCTCCACACACACATATGCACACCACTGCCCACAACCTTGGTGTACTCTTCTGCCTTGGATTTTCAAATGTATTTTATCAGGAAGTATAACTTATAAAAATTTATCTTGTAAGTTATAGATTGCAATTTAAGAATGTATAGATTGTTAAGCTGAAGAACTACTAACATAATGTCTGATGCCAGTATATGATATTTATAAAACAGCAAGTCTATAATGACAGAGAGTTGACTAAACGTTTTCAGTGGCTACAGATCAGGGCAGTTTCTGTAGGGTAATGAAACTGCTCTAAACTGCACCGAGAAACTGAATGCACCAGAAGCCACTGGGTCCTCTGCCTCTGGTGGGGAAGTGTGGAGTATGTAAATTAGACCTCAATAAATTTGTTTTATAAAGCGAAATAACTACACCTTTAAAATATATAATTTTAAAGTTTTAGCTGGAAGTGGTGCTATGCACCTGTAATCCTAGCTATGCGGAAAGCTGAGGCAGGAAGGGTGAGAGTTCAAGGCCAGCTGGGGCTACAAAGAAAGTCCCTTTTCTTTTCTTCCCCCCCCCCACCCCCGTACCAGAGGTCAAACTCAAGACCTTATGCTTATGAGACAAATGCAACACCACTGAGCTACCTCCTTGGCCCCAAGACCCTATTTGAAAGACAAAACAAATTGAAACAAATAAATAACCAAAAACTTTAAAGAAAGTGGGAGAAAGGAGAACACTAATATTTTCTTGGAAAAGCCCTAGTTTCAATCCAGGTTTCTTCACCTTCTTAATTTGAGAGTTTGAATAATGGGCATATAAAATAAATTTCCCAACTCTAGACTTCCTACCTAGCATACCATTATCTACGTAAACTAGCATTAATAAAGGACACACACGTAGACACACACATACACACAATGCATTTATCTATCAAAATGTGTCTGACCTATCCCACATTCTAAAATAATATCTATTAAATTATTATACCAGTAATATTTCAAAAGCAGATATGTATGACTTCTCTAGGGTTTGGAAAACTATAGAGAGACATCCTTAATCTAGAATAGAAATGCTGAGTCCAACTACATAGGCTGGTCAAGGGATAAAATATACTCAAAGAGCTTTATATTTGCATAAATTTGGAGGTGACAAGACTATGACAATCTAACCAAAAAATTATATAAGTTAATCAGAACCAGCCAAATAAATTAAGCATCTTTTGCAGTTGTTATATTGGCAGTTTTTTCAAGTAAAAATGCCAGGGCGTGGGGCTGGTCATTTGAGTTTGAAAAGTCTCCCATAACTTTCTTTACCCATCCCAGACATCTTAGCAGTATTCATAAGGGCCTGAGTTTTGTAGCTTGAAGAATTCCTTACATTAGGTTATGAACTGAACACTCTCTGCACTCAAAAGTTCAGTTAAATGAGATGCACATAAATACATAGGTGTCCAATTTTAATATATAGCTGGGAAAAATAATGATTAAAGTTAAAAGTAAATCTCCAAATCTTACCTGATTTCAGAAATAAAAGAAGTAGTAGGATTACTTCCTTACGGTCCATGGCAGGACTGCCCAGCAGTGTCCAGAAAACTGTGTCCCAATCCTAAGATATTATTGACTAACAAAAGATCAAACTTGTCCACAAACAAGATAGTCAAATGAAGTTAATTATTCCTAGAGGGCTCTGCCACCATGCACACAGGGGCAAACATTACCCAGAACAGGGGATATTACAACATGTTGAGGTGCAGAGGCTGCAATGGATGCTGGGAAATGGTAAAAGCAACTGCCCCCCTGCTTTCCTTCATTCTTACCCATCCCAACCTTTTCTTTCCCATTTCCTCTCATTTAATTGCCTCTTCTTTCACGCCTTTCTTTTATATTTAAGGAAAAAAAGTTCCAAAAGTAGCTCCCATTTGTGAGCACCTTCCAAAAGATGAACTTTCCCAAGTAGTCCAGGGCCACAATCTTATCTGAGCTTCTCAACAAGCAATGACTGCATTTAAAGGTGGAAAACAGGCTTTCCTAGTTTGCACAGCTATTAAGAGAGAAAGCTAAACGGTTCAGATGACAAACAGGCCAGGGCATTGGTAATAACCCCATCTTTTACCAAACAGTGCTGAAATTACAACATAAGTTAAAAGTAGTTATGATTATCAGAATGTCTTTATTCTCATTGGACTCAGATGTTTTCCATAATTATAAATTTTTAATTTGTATATTGTATAAATTAAATGTATTTTTAATTTGATAGATAAAAACATAAAAACTATTCATATTAATGAGGTATCATGTGATGCTTCAAGGCCATTATTTTTTATAATAATTACATGTTAGATTTTTAAAAATTTTTTGTATTCTTGTGGTGCTAGGATCCAACACAGGGCCTTGTATAATGCTAAGCGAGTGGCTCTAGTTGTGCAATATTGACCTTCCCCTCAATGAATTCAGTGCTTGATATTCTCATCCTCAAGGGCTGAAGTAAGAGTGGTAAAACTGAGGTTCAACCTTTGCTATTGAATATGTCCTGTTCACCTGCTCAAGGTTAGATTGGCCAGGCGGTGCCTGCCTTGAGACTCTTAGTTTAGTGTTTAAAAATAATTAGAAATGAACAGACCTTCTCTACCTTAAAGCATGAAGTAAAGACAATGAAGCATGCACTCTGCTTTCCACAGGAACCACTAATGGATTGAGGTGGGTGCCAGACAGTGCTGTAGGAGCTCTGCAGAGTTCCTTGGGACTGCAGCCCTGTGCAGAATGCACAGTGAGAGGAAGGGCCCGGAGAGGGCCAGGTTGCACCTGCAAGTTGTCTATTTCAGCCTCACTTCTCCTCCCTCTCTTTTATTTCCTCCCCTCCCCCTACTTTTCCTGTTCTCTTTCTCCTCCTTCTCCCATACCCCCTGTAGATGTTCCCTCAGACCTGCTGGTACACTTCTTTGGAAGGTACAACACATGAAGCAAGAGGACAAATCTGTAGTGGGCCGACATTTTCTTAAAATGATGTGAAATGTCTTTTAGCCAGTGTTGGTGTGGTTGGGAAAATGCTTTGAGAAGAGAAAAAATAATCTGACTCTACAAAGATACAATGTTCTCAGTGTGTGCTTCTTTCCACTTAAAGTATTATCTTAGCACGTCCTTGTGAATAAGGCCCCACTTGCTGTGCATAAGACTGAGTTCAGTTCCATCAGGATTATACAGAAAAGGCAAACCACAGTCTCCCCTTCTCACTCTCCTCCCTACAGGAATTCCTGCACCTCAGCTGCACGGAGATCCCGCTGCTGTCCTGGGAGCCAGTGACAAGGACGTTCAAAGAGAATGCGTGACGGACCTGAGTCCTCCGCTCTACCCAGCCTCAGGCCTCCATGAACACCGACAGGGCTCACTGGGGATGCAGAGTGGCATTTCCTCTTGCTTTCTCCCAGGGCTGAAAAGGTTAGTTCCTTACAAAGGGAGTCCTACCCACGAGGAAAGCTTTCCCTTCACTCTCACCTGAGGAGATCTGCCAGATGACAGTGACTTGCCGTGCCCCAGCGTGGACCTGCATTGCTGGCTGGACAAGTGTACCTGCCAGCTCCTTTCCACACGGATCTGCCACCTTCCTCTGTCCCCAGGCTCACCTGCTTATGAATCATCATTCTAGGGCAGCTTCTTCCCACACCAAGAACCTCTCTAAAGGGCCCACATAAGACATTTCCTTTCAAAATGAAAACAGCAAAAGGTAAGCAACCAGGGACTCACTCAAAACATCCCCTTGCTGTGGTGGGGATCTTAGCACGCTCGTCTTTGCCTTTGATTCCATTTTATAGATTGCTTTTTACACATTGGCTTCTTAGGAAAGATCACCTAGGAAACATATTTTAATTGACCTGGACGTGGCTGAAACTTCTTCATTTGACCTTTTTCTTCTGTTTGTTAACAAAGGTTCACCAGCCCCGAGGCCCATGGAAGGAGAGCTCACCAGTGCTCACCTCCGGGAAACAGGTCACAGCCCCCAGTTAGCACACTGTTAAAATATAACCCACAGAGAGATACATTCAAAGCCAGGGGAGACCGAGTCCTTCAGTGTTCAGTGAGGGCACATTTTATTTTCTTTCTTTGTTATAAATCAGTACATATTTGCAGTACATCATGATTACATTTATCCACTGGGAGTGGGAGGTTAGTACATGAACAAAACACATCTTAATTCTCTTTGTGTCCCTTACCCCACTCACCCCCCCCCCACTCCTTCAAACCCTTGGTCCTCTTCCCATTTTCCAAAGGTATATTTTTTTCTTCAGTTCTTTTTTTTCTACTCTTCTTCCTTCCCCTCCCCCACTGCTTCCCTCCATTATGTTCCTCTTCTCACTGAAAAAGATCTCCCAGCTTCTTGTTATGTTTTACTTTGCTCTTTATTTCTATTTTGGGTTTTTCATATAAGAGAAACTGTGTCATACTTAAGTTTGTGTGTCTGATTTATTTCACTTCCTTTATGGCCTCAAGGTGCATCTATTTTCCTATGAAGCCCACAGGTTTATTCTTCTTCAGGGCAGAGTAGTACTCCATTGTATATAAATACATTTTATTTACCCATTGGTCTGTTGATGAGCATATATTTATAGGCAATTTCCAAGATTTAGTTAATATAAGTTATGCTGCAGAAAGTCAGTTTTCTTTGGCCATCTTCTCACCAGACTTCCTATATTCTTCAGAAGAAGATTAACTAGATTTGGTGGTGCATGTGTGTCATTCTGGCTCCCTGGAAGACTAAGGCAGGAGGATCAGCAGTTAAAGCCTGGCCTGGGTAACTTAGTGACTTAACAAGATCCTTTCTCTAGATTTAAAAAATAGAAAGGGCTGCAGATGTAGATCAGTTCAAAGACCTTGGATCAATCCCATGAAGGACAGAGGTGGAAGGGAGAAGAGGGGAGGAAGGGAGGCAGAGGAAGGCCACAGGAGGGGGGTGAGAAGCAGGGGCAGCCCGTCTTGGAGGGCGTTACTGCCTGAGCTAAGCGGGAAACAGCCGGGCTCTTCCTGCTCTGAAGTCCAGACTCCACAAGGCCAGAGCAGAGGTCGGTTGAGCCTTCCTTCCCTCCTCCCACACTGTGCTCGCTGGGGCCCTGGTGCTCCCCAGTGGCCCTTGTGTGGAAGGCTTGACTGCTTGGGCTAGGGGAAGTGCTTGCCTGGGAGACCTCTAATTTTCCATCACTCCTGATTCAACCACTGCCGAAAGCCTGGCTCTGAAACTTGCTGCACTGGAATTCAAACCTTCAACGCACGAGCTTATGAGAGACATTTCATATCCAAACCATAACATTATATTCATAATTCCTACATGCACAAAATCAAAGTAAACATGGGCATCTATATATGCAGAGATTTGGGTAGATTTTTATATTAATATATTGGATTTATCCATATATGTAAATATAGGTGTGTTATATTTGGATATAGAGTATATATTTGAGGGAACCTAGGAAATACAAACAGTTCTGTAACAAAGAAAACTTGTCTTGGGAGAGTCTAAGTTACAGGTGCTCAGTGGGCTGTGGGAACTCAGCCTGTCTGAGTCCTGTGAGCTGAGGGGGCAGGGGGGTGTGCACATCAGGCAGGTCAGGAGAGTGATGCAAAGAACTTTCTGGAAGCCGCTGAATGCTATGCCAGAAGCCAGAGATAGCTTACACAGAGGTGAAGCCACAGCACATAAATATATCCCACTGAACTCAAACTACATGAACCACAAGTCAATTCTTTAGTTGGACCCCAAAATACCCTGGCTTGAAAGCTTCCTCACACAGGCTCGTGTTCACCCGGCAGTTCCTGTAGCAGGACTACAAGCCAGAGACTAATCGCTTGTCCATAGGCCCTAGGTTTCCTAGCAGAGTGGCAATGACTTCTGAGAGGCCCAAACAAACATCATCTCTCTTATCCACTAGCCTGGAAGTTCAGAAGCGTCACCTGCATCACAGGGGGAAGTATACCTTTCAGGGAGGTCACTCTGTAAGGGCAGTACGTTGATGGGGTCTGGAGCCTAAGCTTTGGAAGTCACCTTGTACATTGTACATTCATCAACTTATGTTATTCAATTCAACCCTTTCTAAGATTTTCCCCAGCCAAAAAAAATGCTTCCCTGAAACAACTCCACATCCCACTCAGGTGCAGCTCAAATCCCTGGAGATTTGGTCCAAATGGCTTCAAGCACATTTGCTTCTACTGAAAGTTCAGCTACAGATTAGCCCTCTTGCTCCCACTGGAGGCCCCCCGGCATCACTGTGCCTTTGATATGTGGGGGGACTTGTATATTGAGTTCAGGTGGCTCCTAGCTCTGATTTATCAATGCTTCCAGCAAATGAGGTATCTTTGATCTCTGAGAGGAGAAAATCTCATTATATTCAGTTAGGGGTATAACAATACAAAGTTGCCTGAAGATCCAAACTGTAGTTGCATTATTTTTTTTCTTTCTTTTTCTTTAAAATAGTTCTAGTGATCAAATCCAGGGGTTCTCTACCCCTGAATTATATCCTCATCTCTTTATATTTTTTAAATTTTGAGATAGGGTCTCACTAAGTTGTCTGGTGGGACTCAAACTTGTAACCCTCCTGCCTCAGCCTCTCAGTGCCGGGATTACATGCATGCCCTACTACTTCCAGCGTATTACATTTCATTGTCATAAATATACAATTCTTTATCCACAAAGCCAGTCGAAGAATATGCATTTTGCCACAGTATAAAGGGATTGGTAACAGCCTATCTCAAATGAGTAGTCCTCCAGCTGCCACCTTGGTGTTGAGGGACAACTATGTATGTAAGTTCTTTTCTCTCTGTCAATCCATTGTCTGTCCTGTGACAAAATACCTGAGATAATCAACTTGTAAGAAGAGGAAAGCAGAGCAGGGAATGTAGCTCAGTGGTGCAGTTCCTGCCTGGCATGGGCAAGGTCCCTGGTACCACAAAAAAAGGAGAAAGGTTTGTTTTGAATCACAATTTGGAGGTCTCAGTCCGTGGTCCATTGATCTGGCTGCTTCTGGGCCTGAGATATCCTTCTGATAAGCAAGTAAGTTAGATATTAGATAAAGATAATATTAGAAATTAGACAAAAATTTTAGAACTGGCTAGAAATTAGATAAAGACATCGTCACCTCAGAGGACCGGTTAGCATGGCAGTTAAACACACACTGATCTAAAGATTTCCATCTTGGTATGCTATAGTAAACTTGTCTCTGTTCCAGGCACCCATGAACTGCATACAGTAAAACCCTCTACTGTGTCACCAGATTCTTCCTTTGATATTATTATTTCCAACGTAGAGATGAGGACCTTGAAACACACCTACCCGAAGTTGAACAGTGGAAATCAACAGTTAGGTTCCAACTCAAAGACCTGGTTCCCGAGTGACTGCTTGGCACCAAACCTTTTACTGGTTGGAAGGAAGGAGGGAGGATGATACCAGCGCCTCTTGAGTGAGGAAGGCTGCACACTGAGCACTGAACTAGGTTCTGTACATACGTTATTTCATTTGCTCCTCCTCCTACCCTGTGAAGGAGATACTGATGTTAGTCGCAAATTTCCAGTGGAGAGAGCTGAGCAGAGGCTCAGTAACTTGCCCAAGTCACTCAATGAGCCAGAGAGAGAGGAGAACACATGCTGGTGAGCCCTTCAGACCCACGCTCTGCTGCTGCGCAGCCTCACTGCGGCGATAGTCGCCGATGCGGGACCAGTTACCAGTTGTTTTTGCAGAACTCTGATCACTGTGGAAGCTCAAACAGTAGAGGCAAAGCTACGCAATGAATGACAGGCAAAGTGGGTTTCAGTCTAAAGCCTGCAGTACACAACTTTGACCACCAGGAGGAAGGGAGTGTGGCCTACACTTCAACCAGGGTCCAGGGGCAGCTTGTCTGGTCATGAGAGCCTTTCTCAGTTTACCAAGCTTGCCCTTTAATTGCAGCGACTCATTTGCTTTCCGCTTGTAGCACGATTACATCCCAGTGAGACATGCACTGCGAGATGTAGCCGCTCTACAACCCCCAGTTTGCACAGGGTGTGTTGGTGCCCTAGGAGAAGCCTGTAAAAAAAAATAAATGGCACGGTCTTTCTTGATCTCTTTCACTATTGTCAGTATCCATTAATGCATTTAAGGGCATCTGTTTTAGATGCAAAGTCAACAAACAGGCAGCGAATCAGCTCACGTAACATTTTCTTCTGAAAAAAATGTCCCTTGTAAGCTTCCTCGGAAGCTGCTTGCTCCTGGGATGAATAAACACAAGAGTAAAAGTAGGTTATGTCACTTGCTTACGGAGGAAAGACTGTCTCGTGTATGGCATTTCGAGAGACACAGCACCCCCGGCCCGTTCACCTCTGCCCCACGAGCCCACCCTGGCGAGCCCAGAGCAAGAGCTCTGACGCACTTGAGACATAAATCCAGCCACAGATGTGCTGGCTAGGCTGGGGAAAACGATAGCTAACCGGAAAGGAAACTTTATTTTTCTTTTCTTTTGTGTAATTTCCAGGCAAGTTTTAGCCTCAGCAGCCCTGCCTTGAAGACCATTTATTTTCTGGAACAGCGCCTGGCGTTTTAAAACAAACGCCCTACCAGCAAGGGCCAGTAGGGGGCAGGAGATCTCGCATTGTTCTGCGGCTGCTGCCACCCCAGCCTCTGGGTTACAAAATTTGTCGCTCAGGGACTCCAGGCAGCAGATGAGTTCAGGTCCTTTCAAGATTGCAACCTCTGGGCTGGAGCGGGAAGTGGGAGTAGCGAGGGGCTGGAAGAGAACAATCCGCAGTCCAGGATCGAGGCGCGTGGCCGGTTCCTGGGGACAATCCGAGCTTCTGATCGCGGGCAGAAGCGACTCAGACGCTGGCGGAGGAGACGCGGGGCGCGCAGCCTGCCGGGTCCCTGCGCTGCTGAGGCAGGGAGTGGCCGGCAAGACTGGGGCACAGCTGCACCGTCGCCCTACTAAACTCCAGCCAAAGACTGCGCAGACTGCAGCCAGCGGCCGCCCGGGGCAGACATGACGGGTGGACTGGCGGACAGTCTACACCACAAAGGGCGGGAGGGAGTGGAGTGAGGTGGAGGAACGACTGCCCTTTCCAGCGTGTTCACCAGCAGCCTGGGAGTTTAGGAATTAGGAAATGGGGAGGTTTGGGAGAAAGCCAGTCTTGATTTGAGTACCTTTTGAGTTAAATCGAGTAGGGCTGGACATGGTGGAGTAATGGTATAATCCCAGCACTCTGGGAGGCTGAGGCAGGAAGATCGTAATTTGGAGCCCAGCCTAAACAAATTAACATTTAGTGAGGCTCCGGGCCCATTCCCTGCGGGGAGAATGTTCTTCCTATTTATCAGTATTTAATGGACTAACTATCGCTGATGGCTACAATTTAATGCTTACCTAGCAGCTGGATGATTACTTCACTTTTGTGTGTGTGTTCATGGAATCACCAAAAATGCAATATTTTTGTTGGATATTTCACAGGTCTACCTGCATTAAAAGCTTAAAAGTGTCTTAGGTCACAAAATCTAAATTGCAGCAAAAGGTTGTTAGTTTGTAAAGTGGACTGGGTTGAGGATTTTTGCCAGATGAATGAAAAATAGCTGCTTTTGCCATAAGGGTGAAAATGGGTAACTGTGAGATGATGGGTGTACTCACTTCCTCCACTATATCAACCATTTTTCTATATGTATTGCATTTTATTATGTTATACTGTGCCCCTCAAATACACATAATAATATTTTTAAAGCCCTAGGGCTGAATATATAAAGAGCTTGCCTAATGTGCTCAAGACCCTGAGTTCAATCCTCAGCACTAAAAAACCTTTGAAAGGTCTTAATGAGGAGAAATACAAGTCTAGGCTCAGTGTAGTGTATAATACATCTTTTTCATGTATGTATTTTTATTCTCACTCATATCTATCTCATACACATGGTCAAAGGACTAGATAGAATTTTTTAAAATTAGAAAGTTTTCCAGCTATCAAGCCTGCCAGCTAGCTTTAAAGTATTCTTTTTTACTGTACATACATTTGTCATTAAAGCTTAGATTTCAGAATAGAAGAGGTAAACTAATCTTAGTAGCAAAGTTTCTACTTTTTTACTTCCTTAAATAGGGAAGACAGATTTAAAGAGAAAATAGGGAGTCATCTTGCCCATATAACTTATGAAGTAACAGGCTGGCTATAATAGAAAGACAGATAAATAAAATTTGTGACAAAAGAATAAGAAATAAGTTAAAATATTAAATGTTAAAAATGTGAAATGAGTTAAAATAAATATCCATAGTTGTCATCTTCTGCTGCAAAAAATGTTTTTGAATTCTCCACAATTCTGACAGTGAGAAGATGATCATTTCATCTTGGCTCTGTCTGGCCCAGAGGGGAGAAGGTACAGGGCACCCCCAGTTAAAGTGTGGAGGCTGTCCCTCTCTTCTCCTGAGACCTGTGTGTTTTGGAGTAAAGCTGTTTCTTGCTTTTAAAAATAAAATTCAATAAACAAACTGTTTTGTGTAGCTCTCTAGGATAAATCAAGATGAATCTGAAGAAGGAATCTTATGGCACAAAGTTGGACAGGTTAAGGAGATGTAGTTAATTACACTGCTTTGTCAGGTGTTAGATTTTCTTTTCCTGGTCAGAAAAGCTGTGCATGGTGGTGCACATCTAAAATCCTGACACTTTCAGAAGCTTAGATAGCAGAGTCAGCTTCCCTCTGCAGTTCAAGCTGTAATAACTGATGTGAATACCAGTCAGACCTAGCCTGGATGTGTTAGCAACTTGGTTAGACCCTGTCTCAAAGTCTGAAAAGGGCTGGATGTAGCTCAGTGGGAAAGGCCCTGGGTTTAATGCCAAAGGAACAAGTGAAAAAACAGAGGACTGCAAAATAACCAACAAAAACAAGAACATTTCATATTTCTGTGGTTCCAAGAACACACACAAAAAGTGAAAGTAATAATCTAGTTGTGTGGCAGTCATTAAATTATCACCATCCACTATGATGAGAATCTGTTACCTGTTGATAAGTATGGGAGACCTTTGGGTGCGGTGCCTCGGGAACTGTTCTTTAGACTAGATTACCAGTTTGTTGTGACTGTCCTTCCTACAAGAATAGAAAACTGATATTCAACACTGAAAATTCAGTACAGCCACAGTGCCCCACAAAGTCCATGACCACAGATGTCATCACTGGTGACAACGCTCCTGCTAGCCCATCCTCACCTGCTGCCTCTTTCAAATATCAGGCCCTGATCCTACAGTCAGCTCCTTAGTCCTCGAGGCCTATTTCTTACCAAGCAGAGCCTGGAGCATGCAGTCTCCCTTGTGTTCTTCATCACTTCCCGGGATGATGTGAAACTTTGGAGAAGACTGTGTCCCTCAGGTCTGCTCCAAGAAACTGACACAGAGCCCCTGTGACGGAGTTGCCCGATTTCTGTCAAGTCTATGGAGAATCACTTATTAAAAAGATACTGTTTATTTGATAGTAGCTGCTCAGCTGTCTGTGTACGCTGTCCTCATTCGGCCATGTCACTGGCCATAAAGTCTATTGGATTGTGTTAATGTAAACAGTGCGGAACACATGAAATCTTACAGTGAACAAACACTAAAGCCACTTACCATAAATCATTCATTTACCAGTTACACTGAAGGGAGTTTTAGTTTGTTGATTGTAACAAAGTGGGGAAATTTCTTTCAGCCCTTTATTCCCCTCTCATTACTGGAGATTGAACTCAGGTCTATAGCATCAGCACTTTGTTTTGTTTTGTTTTTTACTCTAAAGCTGGCTTTCACTGAGTTGCCTGGGCTGAGCTTGACTTTATGATCTTCCTGCCTCAGCATCTCAGAATGCTGGGGTTAGAAGCCAGAGCCACTACCACATGAGGTTCAGATGTACCTTATGGAATTCTTAACCTTAGGCTTAGTAGAGGTTAAGTGTGTTAAATTTAGTGACACATTCCACAAGAAGCTTATCAGTCATGAGAGTGTGAGGTTGTTACAAAAGTTAGGATAATTGGCTATTAAAGGGCCCCAAGCAGTTGTGTCTTGTGACCTGTGACATTCTGTTTCTCCACAATCATGCTCTTGTGAGCCAGGCTTAAACAGACAGAAATCTTTAGTCCAGATGGAGTTTCTGCAGAGAGCTTCAGTTCATAGCAAAAATAGATTTATTTTTTTAGTACTAAGGTTTTGAACTCAGGCCCACATGCTCCCAAGGTAGGCACAGTACCTCTTGTGCTAAATCTCCAGCCTAATATTTTTAACATTAATATTTTACTTTTTATTAGTATATGTTTGTTGTGCATAATGGTTACATTTATTGTAACCAATAAGGGGAGTTTGTGTATGTACGTAACACCTGTTTTTGTCCCCTGCCCCTTCCGTGTCTCCCTGCTCCTCCAAACCTTGATTTCCTTCCCACTTAGAAAAGCTCTATTTCTGGTTTTTTTCAACTCTTTTTAAAAAAATTTCTTTCCTCTTTTTTCCCTCTCCCCATCCATCTTTTGTTCCTCTTCCCACTTGAAAAAAAAATCTCCCTTATTCTTCTTACCTATCTTTTTCTCTTTATTTATACTTTGGGTTTGTCACATAAGAGAAACCATTTGGTATCTGATTATTTAACCTAAGGTTCATCTATTTACCTATAGATCCTTCAAGTTTGTCCTTCTTTAGAGTAGAGTAGTACTCTAGTGTATATAGACACTTTTTTTTTTTTGAGACAGGGTCTTGCTCTTCGTAGTTCAGGCTGGCCCTGAGCTCAGCTTTGAACTCACAGTGATCCTCCTGCCTCTGCCTCCCAAGTTCTGGGATTACAGGTGTGAGCCACCACGCCCAGCACTGTGGTATGTGGTTCTGATTGCTGGTGGACGTGAGTCTCCATGCCCAGCATTGTTGTATGTGGTTACTTGAGACTGAACTCAGGCCCTTGCACTTGCAAGTCAGGTGCCAGAACCACTGAGCTAAATCCCTGTCCTTATAAACACATTTTGAAAATTTATTCATCTATGATGGATATATATACTGTTTCCAAGATTTAGCTATCTTAAAATGTGCTGCTGTAAACAAGGAACTGCGTGTATGACTGTAATATAATGTCTTTAACTTTTTCTCATTAAATATCTCATAGGGGTATAGCTAGGTCAATAGAATTTGTATTTTAGTTTTTTGAGGAATCTCTATAGTGATCTTTATAGTGGTTGTACTGGTTTAAATTCCCACTAACAATGTAGACCAAGGGTTCCTGTCCTATTTCCCCTGCTTCCTGGTCAGCATTTATCATTATTTGATTTCTTAATAATAGCCACTTTTTCTGGAGTAAAATGGTATCTCAGTGTTGTTTTACTTCGCACTTCTCTGATCACCAGTGATGTGAACGTTTTTTATGTTCTTAGTGGCCATTTGTATGTCTTATGCGAAGTGTATTTTTTCAGTTGCCCATTTTCTAGCTACTTGCTCCTAGAAGCAAGTGTACTTTATTTCTTAATAAATTGAGTTTATTGGTACATTTTAGGAATGCATTATGATCACACTTCTCATTGGGAATGTGTACCTACATGTGATATATCTTGATTCTTATTTTTTCCCATTCCCTGCTCTCCCTTCAACCTCCCCCTTCCCTTATATACATATTTTGCTTCTGTTTTTTCCCTTTTACCATCAAGTTTTTTCTTGTCCTTCTTTACTTTCCCCTGTCCCCACCCAGTTATCATTTCTCTTTGAACATTTTCTTCCTATTTCACAATATCTGTCACATATTTTGGAACTTATTTGCACTTTCATTTTTCACACTAGAGAAACAACATGGTATTTATACATCTCTGTCTTATTTATTTTACTTATGAGTGTGGCCCCAGGGTACATCTCTTTAGCTATAAATATCTCTAATTTATCGTTCTTTATGGCTGAGTAATACTTCATTTAAAAAAATTTATTCAGTCTCCTATTGATAGGTATTTAGTCTCTTTCCAATATTTTACTATTACAAACTGAGCTGCTATACACATGGATGTACATATTTCACTGTGGTATACTACTTTTAATTCTTTCATGAATATACCCAGCAACAAAATAGGAGGGTCAAATGGGACCTCTAATTCTAGCTTTTTGAGGAATCTCCACTGTGATCTCTACAGTGGTTGCACCAGTCAACATTTGCACCAACAATGGAAAAGGGCGCCTTTCTCCCCCGAGCTGTGCCAGCACTTGTTGCTGGTTGTTTTCATGACAGCAGCCATTCTTTGTGGAGTGAGATAAAATCTCAGTGTTGTTTTCATCTGCATCTCTTAAATGTCCAGAGATGGTGAACATTTCTTCATGATTTTTAGCTGCTTTTACTTCTTCCTCTGAAAAGTGTCTTTTCATTTCAGATGCCCATTTTTGAATTGGATCTTTAAATTTGGGGAGGGTGCTGATTTTTTAAAGCTCTTTATATACTCCATATAGTAGCCCTTTGTCTGAGAAACAGCTGGTAAGAATTTTTCCCCACATTGTCAGTTGTCTTTTCACTCTGCAATAGTTTCTCTTGCTGTGCAGAAGCTTTTTTTTTTTTTAGACAGGGTCTTAATTTGTAGTTCAGCTTGGCCTCAAACTCACTATGCAGTCCAAGCCAGCCCCAGTCTCTTGGCAGTCTCCCTGACTCTGCCTCCTGAGTGCTGGGATTACAAGAGTGAGCCACTACAACCAGCATTGTGGTTTGTGGTCACCAGGGATCCAACTCAGGACCTTCTGCTTGCCAGGCAGATGCCAGAACCACTGAGCTAAATCCCTGGCCCTCCATTTTCTTTTTTTTTAACAGAGGGATTTCAGGTTTATTAGGTTCCGTTCATGGAGTTACTGCATCAGATTGTTTAAAATATCTTGTTTTCAATGAAAAGAAGTCTAAAGATATATAAAGAAATGAACAAGTTCAGTCTGTACATAAAAGAGAAAATCAACCTTAGAAAATAACAGATAATTTCCGAGGAAGCCCAGATTCTGGACTTCAGAAAGATGTTAAATTACCTGCTATGAATATGTTAAAAGAGATAACATAACTAATGCTCTAAGAACTAAATGACATTATGACATGCTATTTTGAAAATAAGAAATATCAACAAGGAAATAGAAATAATACAAGAGAACCAAAGAGAAATTCTCAAGTGTAATTGTACAGTACCTAAAGTGAACAGTGAAACATTCACTAGCAGTGCTCATGAACAGATCTGAATTGGCAGAAGAATTAGTGACCTTGAAGACAGGTCAAGTGAGATCATCAGGTGGGAAACAAAGAAAAAAGGCTAAAGGAAAGACTCAGACATAAAAGCTCCTCCGTGTTAATGTGTATATAATGGAAGTTCTGGAAGCGAAGGAGAAAATGAAAGGAGCAGAAGGAGTATCTCCAGTTACAGTGATTTTCCAAGTTAGAGTAAATGCTTTAATGGATACATCCAAGAAATACGAAGAACTCCAAGGAAGTTAACCTAAAAAGAAATTTATACCTAAACACATCATAATAAAAGTTGTGGAAAGTAGAGACAAAGAAAGGACTGTAAAATCTGAAGGTTGGAAATGATTTGTGATTTGGAGGTCCTGAAGAATAGTAGATTGCAGTTTCTCATCAGAATGGCCCTCCATTTTCTATATTCTCTTCAGTCTCCATCTTCAGAGTGCTGTAGAGTAGAGGTCTTTCACCTTCTTTGTTAGATTGATTCCTAGATATTTCTTTCTTTTTTTTTTCTGGATGCTATTGTAAAAGAAATTAATTCCTCAATTTTTCTCTCAGTGAATCTGTTGTTTGTGCATAAAAAAGGCTGTTTTTTAAAACTTTTTATTTATTCATTGATTGATTGATTGATTTTTGAGACAGGGTCTTGCTTTGTAGTTCAGGCTGGCCCTGAGCTCAGCCTCAAACTCACATACAGCAATCCTCCTGTTTCTGCCTCCCTGGGATTACAGGCCTGAGCCACCATGCCCGACATTGTGCTATGTGGTACTGGTTGCACTGGGTGTGAGTCTCCATGTCCAGTATTGTATGTGGTTACCGGGGAATCAAACCCAGTCCCTTGCACTTGAAAGACAGGAGCTGGAACCACTGAGCTAAATCCCTGGCCCCACGGCTGTTTATTTTTGAGTGTTGACTTTGTATCCAACTATACTACTAAAGTTGCTGATTAAGCCTAGCAGTCCTTTGGTTGAGTTTTTAGGATCTTCTACATAGAGTATCATGTCATCAGCAAATAATGACAATTTAACTTCTTTTTTTCCTGAGTTCTACCTAACCTACCTTTCAGCAGGTTTAGCATTTCTATTTTAATATTTAGATATTTAATACTCATCTATTTTAGTTTAGTGCATGGTGAAAGATATAGATCTAATTTTAATCCTCAGCAGGTTGAAAGCCAGTTTCTCCAGCACTATTTATTTTAAAAATTATTTATTAAGATTTGAATCTTTATTGTTACATTTTATATGCACATCATGATCACATTGAACATTGAGAATTTGTATCAGTATATAACACGACTTAATTCTCATTTTCTTCCCATTCCCTTGCCCCTCCAAGTCCCCCACTCTCCATATACATAAGCATTTTTTTCCTTTTTTTTCCTTTTTTTAACCAACACAATTTTTCTCCTCATTACTTACCTCTACCTCCTTTAACCTTTTAAATATTTTCTATTTCACAATATCTAACATACATTCTACAACTCATTTACATCTTCAGTTTCTCATATTAGAGAAAAGATACAGTATTCACATCTGTGTCCTATTTATTTCATTTATGAATATGTCCCCAAGGAATATCCATTTGAGTATAAAGGAATCAAACTTTTCATTCTTTATGGCAGAGTGGTATTCCATTAAAAAAAAAAAGCACGTCTTTTTTATTGAGTCTCCAGTTGATGGGGATTTGGGTTGTTTCCAAGATTTGGCTATCACAAAATAAGCTGCTATAAACATAGGTGGACATATGTTGCTGTGATATGAATCTATTAATTCTTTTGTGTATATACTTAGCAGGGTCAAATGGGACCTCTAATCCTAGCATCATTTGTTAAAGAGGCTATCTTCCCCCCATTGAGGGTGTTTGGCTCCTTTATCAAAGATAAGGTGGATTAGTAAGTCTAGAGTTGTTTCTGCATCTTCTAATCTATTCCATTTGTCCTCGGGTCTATTTCTTTGCCAGTACAATGCTATTTTTATCACAGTGGCTTAGTAGTATAGTTTCAAATTGGGTATCATGATACCCATGTTTTTCTTGCCTAGAATTGCTTTTGGTGTGCTAGGTCTCTTCTAATTCAAAATGAAGTTTTGGATTATTTTCTCTAGATCTGTAAAATATGTTGCTGGGATTTCAATAGGAATTGTATTAAATCTATATAGCAATTTTGGAAGTAGAGCCATTTTGATGATATTGGTTCTTCCTACCCAGGTAAAAGAGATTTCTTTCCATTTTCTGATACTCTCTTCAGTCTCCTTTTCTAGAATGTGGTAGTTTTCAGAGAAGGACTTTCACTTCTTTTGTGAGATTGATTCCTAGATAGTTCCTTAATTTTGAGGTTCATTCTGAAAGGAATTATTTCCCCTCTTCATCTCTCAGTGAGCTTATTATTTGTGTATAGGAAGGCTATTGAGTTTTGAATGCTGACCTTATACCCAGCTATTATATTGAATCTGGCAGTTAGGTTTGGCAGTCTTTTGGGTGAGTTTTGGGGATCTTCTAGATAAAGTATCATGTTGTCAGCAAATACTGACAGCTTAACTCTTCCTTTCCTATCTTTATTCATTTTATTTATTTTCTTGTCTAATTGCTGTGGCTAATGTTTCCAGTACTATATTGAACAGAAGTGGTGATAGTGGCCATCTTTGTCTTGTTTCTGATTTTAGCGTGAAAGCTTTCAGTTTTTGACCATTAAATATGATGTTGACTGTTGGTTCTTCATAAAAAGCTTTTATCAGGTTAAGATAAAGACTTTCT
This sequence comes from Petromus typicus, assembly GCA_004026965.1. Classification (NCBI taxonomy): domain Eukaryota; kingdom Metazoa; phylum Chordata; class Mammalia; order Rodentia; family Petromuridae; genus Petromus; species Petromus typicus. The sequence goes on from PVIR01003260.1 coordinate 50,822, forward strand.
ATTCCAATTTTCTGTAGGGTTTTAATCATGAATTGATATTGTATTTTTTTTTCAAAAGCTTTTCCTGCATCTATTAGGATGATTGTATGGTTTTTGACCCTTACTCTGTTAATATAGTGTATTACATTTATCAGTTTACATATTTTGAACCATCCTGTACCCCTGGAATGAATCCAGTTGGTCAAGGCATATGATCTTCTTGATGATCTTCTATATTTGATTTTCCAGAATCTTATTGAGGATTTTTGCACCAATATTCATTAGAGAGATTGGCCTATAGTTCTTTCTTGACTGGGTCTTTCTCTGCTTTTGGAATCAAGGTAATAGTTGCTTTGAAGAGTGAATTTGGAAGTCTTTTGTTCTTTCCAATTTCATTACAGAGATTGACAAGTAGTGAAATTAGCTCTTCCACAGATTTGTTATAGAATTTAGTAGTGAAGCCATCTGGTTCAGTAGTGAACCAGCATTTTTGTTGGTAGCTTTTTAATTACATTTTTCAACTTCACTGATTAACATTGAGGTATTTAGAATTTTTGTTATCTTTTTTGTTCGACTTTGGAAGCTCATATGTACCTAGGCATCTGTCCATTTCTTCCTTCTTATTGGAGTACAGGTTTTCATAGTGGGTGTTGACTCTCCTCTGGATTTCTGCTGGATCTGTTCTGCTTTCACCTTTTTCTTCCCTAATTGCATGGATTTGAGCCTTTTCCTTCCTTATTTTAAATAAGTTTGGCCAAGAGTTTGTTGATTTTTTTTTATTCTTTCAAAGAAACAACTTTTCTGTTTTCTTAGTCTCCATTGCATTAATTTCTGCTCTTATCTTTATAACTTCCTCTTTTGTATGAGCTTTGGGTTTGTCTTGTCATTCTTTTTCTAGGAGCTTGAGGTTGAGGATAAGGTTGTTTCTTTGAGTTCGCTCTGGTTTCCTAGTATGAACATTCACTGCTATGAATTTTCCTCATAGAACTGCTTTCATTGCATCCCACGGATTCCTGTATATTGTACTGATGTCATCATTTTTATCTGGGTCTTTTACTTTATGGAATCTAACTTTTTGGGAGTTCTTTATATATTCACTCAGCCCTCTGTCTAAAGAATAGCGGGCAAAAATTTTTTCCTTATTTTGTAGTTTGTCTCTTCACTGTGTTGGTTATTTCCTTGTTGTACACAGTTCTTAAATTTGATATTACCCCATTTATTCATTCTCAGTATTATTTCTTGTGCCATTGGAATTCTGTTCAGAAAGTCTTTATCTATACCTGTGTCTTCAAGAATTTTATCAATTTTGTCTTTCAGCAGACTATATGCTTTTGCTTTTACATCTAGATCTTTGATCTATTTTTGTTTTAGTTTAGTACATTTTAGGATATATGGTTCTAGATTCAATCTTCCTCATGTGGATGTATAATTTTGCCAGTACCATTTATTAAAGACTGTCTTTCCTTTTGTGTATGTTTTTGGCCCTTTGTCAAAAATCAAAGCATTGAATGTATTTGGGTTTATTTCTGTTTCCTCAGTTCTGTACAATTGAGCCACATTTCTGTTTCTGTACTATACTGCTTTTTTGTAATGTAACCTCCAATCTGGAATTGTGATGCCTCCTTCTTTGTTATTGTTACTCAGAACTGCTTTGACTATTCTGTGTCTCTTCTTGTTCTGTATGAATTTAAAACTGTTTTCTTGGGGCTGGGGAGTTAGCTCAGTGGTTCCAGTGCCTGTCTTGCAAGTACAAGGGCCCAGGTTCAATTCTCCGGCAACCACATACAATACTGGGCTTGGAGATTCATGCCCAGCAGCAACCAGTACCACATACCACAGTGCCGGGTGTGGTGGCTCACACCTGTAATCCCAGCACTCAGGAGGCAGAGGCAGGAGTATTGCTGTGATGTGAGTTTGAGGCTGAGCTCAGGGCCAGTCTGAACTACAAAGCAAGACCCTGTCTCAAAAAACGTAACAAAAAAAATTGTTTTCTTGAGATCTGTGAATAATGCTGCTGGTATTTTGGTTGGGATTACGTGTTGCAGCCTTACTACTGGACCCTTCTCAGCTGGAGTAGGGAAATTGCAGGGACCTCTCCTTCCAAAGGGAAGGTGGGGGGGAAGAAAATGGAAAAAAAGATAAGAACTGTATCAAATCTACATATCAGTTTTGGAAGTATATCCATTTTGACTATATTAGTTCTGCCTACCCAGAAATATGGGATATCTGTCCATTTTCTGATGTCCTTGTCAGTGTACTTTTTCAGAGTGATGCAATTTTCATTATAAAAGTCTCACTTCCTAAGTTGTTAATCCTTAAGTATTTACTTTTCCTTGATGCTGTTGTGAATGACCTTGTTTTCCTAATTTCCTTCTCAGTGAAACCATTCTTGATATACATGAGTTATAGCCTTAATAATTCTGTGGAACTTTTGGGTACAATGTCTGATTATCTCTCTCACAGAAACTTCTCCTTAGAAATCTCCTCAGGAAGGATAGTGGAGGCATAAAAAGCTCTTTCTTTGGCAAGAATGAGAGTGAAGGGTAATAGATGGTGGAGAGAAATGGGCTTCCCAGGCTGACAAAGCCCATCCTAGATGCCCACAAAGAGGGTACAGAGAAGAAAGGGGAGCTCAGGACCCTGGAAATGCTTCACACTTAGATGGAGCCCAGGAAGGTGGGGAGACAAGAAGGCAGTGGTTGAAAGTTACTATAAACAATAGCTGTTCCTCCCTCTGCCTATAATTCCCACAGAATTCTTGACAGTCCAGAGTCTCTTTCTTCAGGGAAGAAGGAAAAGACTTTACACACTCACAGCTGTGGTTACCCCCAGGGAGTGAGACCCTCCACCAGAACCCCTCAGGGCCACCTTTGGTGGGGATGGTCCTCTGTGGCAGAGGCAAACAGGGAAGGAGCATTGTGTGTGAAAGTGGACTGTGCTTCTCAGCCATGGGGCAAGTTTCATGACTCGAGGGCATCAGGTGCATCGGCTGAGCGCCTGAAGCCTGACCGGGATTCTTGGTGTCAATCGAAGTAGAAAAGCCACAGAAATGAGGTCATCTAACCTGGACCAACCAGAACAAGTTTTTGAAAAAGAGAAACTAATTTTTAAATGTTCCATTCACTAGAGAGATGTCAGCCCTGAGTTTATCTGCCATCATTTATGTGCTTATTTTTGTCTTCTTGTTCAGAGTTAATATATAGTCAGTTATTTGTCTTGTTATGTGTAGTGATCATCATTATGCCTCTAATTGTATTAAAGAATTCTTGGTGGAATAAACCAACTTCATCTTTAGTAAATCCTTTTTATGCCTCAGTTATGAATTGTTTTCTATATTCTTTTTCTCTTCATCTTCTAATACTCCTGACATACTACTTTTGGAACATAATTTTTAGTAGAAGTAGAAGATGGAATTTGTTTCTCCTTTTCCTATTTCTTCTTTAGAAGCTAGGAGGCTGAAGAGTCTGAGCTTCTCCCAGACCATTCTTGCTTGGTTGTTCTATCTTTCTATATTAGTAATACATAGAAGTGTTTCCTACTGCCGCTCCTTAGTCGGACATCACTTATCTTCCCTGGGCTATAAGTTCAGATAGATTTTTTTTTTTTTTTTTTTGGACAGGATCTCACTTTGTAGTTCAGGCTGGCTCTAAGTTCACTATGTAGCTCAGGCAGGCCTCAAACTCACAGCAATCCTCCTGCCTCTGCCTCTTGAGTGTTGGGATTATGGGCATGAACCACCCTGCCTGGCATTGTGGTATGTGGTTTCCAGGGATCAAACATGGGATCTTGGGCTTGCAAGGCAGATAACTGAACCCCTGAGCTAAATCCCTGGACCTCAGATAGATTTTTGATGGTCATTCTATTAAGAATTTTTTCAAGTGTGAGCAGTGTAGGTTCCTATTTCTTTGTAGATTTTGGGAGGGGGCATATTTTCATTGATTGCTAAAGGAAAGATTTTGCTAATGAATAAAAAGAGATTTTCAAGTGAAATTGACAGTAAGGGCCTCCTTACCTTCAAGGAGGAAATGGAAAGCAACAGATTATCTGAACATGTATATATTTTATGTATTTTTGAGGAAAGACATTTGAAGCATTACTGCCATAAACTATTTGCTATGGATAGCTTTATATTTGGGGAGATGATGTAACTATCAGTATGTTTTGAATATCAGAATTATCTATAACCTTAAATATGCATTTGAACTATACAAACTTTACATCAAATCTGTTAGATTTCTCTGTCAGATGCATTTCCAGAAGCAAAAGATATTACTTGACTACTCTGTATTCAAGCCATATTATCTTACCTGCACCTCCAACAGACCAAAGATGATTTACAGCTGTCAATATCCAGAAAAAAGGCAAAAAATATTTATTAGTTTTCCTAATGTATAAATGTTATAGACTGAATAGCGGGATATTTTAATTTTTCATTTATTTTTAATGAAATTCTTCCTCTTGTATCACCATATCTATTCCTAGTCAAAAAGAGAGAGGAGCCAGGCCTGGTCACTCCCGCCTGTAATCCCAGCATTTGGGAAACAGAAGCAGGAGAATTGCCATGAGTTTGAGGCTAGGGACACAATGAATTCAGGACTAGCCTGAACTACAAAGCTACAAAGTGAGACACTAGCTATCTCAAAAAAAACCCCAAAAACCCCAAAACAAAAACAAAAACAAAACAACAACAACAACAACAACAACAACAAACAATCTGCACAGTTACATTATTGTTAAGTGATATGTTAATTCAGAATGTGGACTCATGAGCACTCGACCAATTAAACTGGAAAGGTACAGTAGGGGATAACCACAGTCTATCACTTGTGAAGCATATAAAGAGTTTCCATTTACACTATTATTAAACAGATAGTGGTGTAGTGTATCCCTCCATGGATAATTTGTGCCTTTTACTTTTTAGCTATTTTTGTATTTTATTTGAAAGTAAATACTGACAAAGTCATATATTGGATGTTTTTTCATAATGTGATGATCTTAGTATAAGTACCTAAAAAATAGACCCATGAAAACTACCATTGTACTGAAAAATGCTTCATACACTTATTTCCTACCATTATGACAACATATACTTACTTGGCTTCTTTTCCCTCATACTAACACAAAAAAACTATCCACCACAGAGTAAAACTTTATAGAGATAGAAATAGAGCAATAAGTAATTGTTTAGAAATCTAGAAGATTTAACATTACACGAGATAATCAGCAATTAGAAAAAAATGTCTGTTTCAAAAAGCATTCTTTAATATATTTTTATTTCTAATTGACACAGTAATTCTATGTAACTATAGAGTACAAAATTGTGTTTCAGCACATTTATAATGTGTAAAGATCAAATAGAGTAATTGGTATATTTATCACCTCATATACTGCTTATATCTGTGCTGTGAACACTGAAGATTGATTCTACTAGTTGTATTAAACTATTGTTATCCACTATAGTCATCCTGTTGCATTTTACAAAACCTTCACCAAGACTTTGATTCTAAATATAAAAGGCCTGATTTGTTTCTTCTAGATTTTATCTTCCATACTTTTTGAAGTTTTGTATTTCTAAAATAAATTATTTCTAATGAATACAAATATCTTGAAAATGTTTCAACAAATATTTAAGTTTCAGCTTTTGTTAAAGAACTGTTCCAAAGGTCTTGTTTCAGTTTTTTTTTTTCCCCTTTGTTGAGCTCCAGTTCTCATTTTCCACCTGTGTGGTACAACACCCAGGCACCTATGGGCATGTGTGCACAAACACACAAACACAAACACACAGCTGCAGTCTTCCAGGTGGAAGACTTGTTACCAAAGACCTGTTTTTAGAGACTGTCTACGTGGAACTATACTGTTTCATGTTTTAAAGTTAACAACAATATTTCATCTTAAGATACGTTTTTAAAAAATGTGTTGGAGACATCTTGGGGGTTATCCAGCTGTTTTTCTAAGGCTCCCTGGTTTTCAAGGTTATGGAAGTACAGAGAGTAGATTCACTTTGTCACATAAAGGGTGCACTTAAAGAAGACTGACTCTACCTTCTAGTAAACAAGTTCTACAGCAAGGTAACAATTTATCCCAATTTGTAAAGATACATTTCTTAAATTGAAGTTTAAGAGAGAAAATAGAATTCGCACTGGGCAGACCTGGGCAGACGGGAAAGGTTCACAGGCAAGTATACAATGTGTTGTGATGTGATATTTCATCCCACACCCACATTATAAATAAACACAGCTGGAGTGGAGTGCAAAAACTGCTCTAGTCTTTGTGCTATGTCTGAAATGCCTGTGCTATATTAGGTGAAGTGGTGTACATAGTAGTTTTCATGACAGAATGCTTATTTTTCTTTCACTCCTCAAAAATAGACATTTACAAACTTCATAACGATCATATAGTTTATAATTTGAAGTTCAAGTTACATGTGAGCACAGGACAGTCAGTCTTCACTTATGAATCTTGTGGATTGTGTGTAGGCAGCTTGGCCTCTTTAGTAATCATTTTGAAACCTGGCTGGTCTCTGCTTTTTATCCCAGAAAGCCCACTCCTGCCAAGGACCACCTTACAATTCCCAACAGTGTTTGCATAACAGAAACTACTTTTAAAGACAGGCAAATCGGAGCCAGGGATTTAGCTCAGTGGTTCCGGTGCCTGTCTTGCATCCGCAAGGGCCTGGGTTCGATCCTCAGCAACCATATACCGTACTGAGTGTGGAGACTCACCCCAGCAGCAACCAGTACCACATACCACAGAGCCGGGCGTGGTGGCTCACGCCTGTAATCCCAGCACTCAGGAGGCAGAAGCAGGAGGATTGCTGTGATGTGAGTTGGAGGCTGAGCTTGGTGCTAGCCTGAACTACAAAGTGAGACCCTGTCTCAAAAAAAAAAAAAAAGACAGGCGACTCTATGTAAAAGAAAGGAGTATATGGTGAAGATATTTGAAGAAAGTGGCAAACAGTGTTGGCAAGCTTGAGCTTTCGAAGATGACATGCGGGAGTAGTGTGTCTTTCCAGTTCAGCCATGGCACTGTCTCAACTGTTAGCTCAAACAGTTCTAGAGACAAGTTAGGAAGTAACTTAGAGATAGTGTTGTACTATTATTTTATCTCTTAAAATAATTCAACAATGTATATATTGATGTTCTATTTCTTTAGTAGTGAAAAAGTAGGGGCCATTGTATTTCAAAAATATTAACTACTTTATACATTATTATTATGAGCTATCTAAATAAAATTGGGAAGCTAACTTTTAGGAAGCTTAAAACGATTATTCTTCTTAGGGAATCCCCTTTTGGCAAACCAGAATTGCATATTTTATTTAAATATGTACTATCACTTTCCATTGTTAGATAAGAATTATCCAAACGTAGTACATGAAACAATCAATTTTCTATGGCTAAACAAAAGTGTCCAGATGTTCTTTTGTGTGCTGGACCTCTGCTGAGTGCTAGGTGTGCCAAATAAGGGGTGACAAGCCTTGTCTTCCACAAGGTCAAGGCCAGGAAGGGAAATAGGGCCTCAGACAAGTGACTGTAACTGAGTCGTACTATGCAAGTATTTGAAAGTGAGAATAAGTAGAAGGGGTATGTAACCTCAGGGCAGCACCCCAGAAATGAGTCAGAGGGGTCCAGCAATAGTTCTTGGCCAATGGAAGTTGGAGGAAAAACACTTGTGAGTGATAGGGTACAGAGATAAAGGAGGTTTCCCCCTGAAAGGGCACAGATGACTTACCCTGAGGACCACAGTGCTTGGATGTCACGGAGAGGGAGAGGTGGGGAGTGGCAAAGAAGGGGTTGGAAAAGCAGGCAGGGCTGATTCACGGAGGGATTAGGGCCCTGGAAATAAGGACAGACTTTATGCTAAGCAAATAGGCAGTCATCAAAAGGTTTAAACAGGGGGCACCAGGTCAGAGTTGCCTTATAGGCAGATCACATGACTGATCCTAGAAGAAGGGCTGGGAGACAGACAGAAGGTGTTAGGAGTGGAAGAGGAGAGAGCTTCATAGAAGTGCAAGCTTCAGACTGGCAGGATTTGACTGACTGATTCTGAGGGTTGAAGGTGCAGGAGAAGTTAAGGGTGGCAGTAAACACTGTAGCATAGGAGAATGGATGGATGGACAAATGGACAAGAAAAAAGTAGAGTCTGTTTTGAGGGCAAATGCTGAACAAGAATTTCCCTATACTTTCCATAAATGCATGCACATACATGCACAGGTGCACACACACACACACACACACACACACGGTTCAAGTGTCTCCTGATCCATTCTATGCCATCTTGCCCTACAGGGACAAAGTTGCACTTCCTTTTGATTATTAACTAATTATCTTCCTTCTTTGCTGAACTATAAGTTCTTGAGGATAAAGACTGGACTTGTCTCCATTTCCAGAGTCAGCAGACTATCTGGTACCCAGCAGACATCAATAAACATGCATAAGAGGAATATGTTCACTTTCCAGAACTGGAAATTTCCAGCCTTATAGTTTCAGGATTTTATTTTGCAGTTTTTAAAAATGACAGTTGGGGGCTGAGGATTTAGCTCAGTTGTTCTGGTGACGGTCTTGCAAGTGCAAGTGCCCAGGTTTGATCCCCAGTAACCACATACAACAAAGCTGGGCATGGAGACTCATGCCCACCAGCAATCAGTACCACATACCACAGTGCCGGGCGTGGTGGCTCATGCCTGTCATCCCAGCAGAGGCAAAGGCAGGAGGATTGCTGAGTTAATGGCTGAGTTCAAGACCAGCCTGAACTACAAAGTGAGACCTTGTTATACACACACACACACACACACACACACACACACACACACACACACACACAATGACAGTTGAAGTTACTGAACCAGGGACTAAAGCTTTATGTACCCGTGAACCTGGGTTCTAGCTCTTGATCTCAGATAAGGAACTTAACTTTCTGGCTATTCTTTTGTAGTAGCAAATTAAGGTTTCAGACAGATAGATCTGCTGAAGCTTTGCCCAATCTTGACATTTTCCAAAATGGGAAGACATTTTTATACAAATATTCACAGAGAAAAAGAGCAATACATTAAATATTTTCTTGAGTACTTAATTAAAGTTCAGACTCTGTGGATCTTTGCCATTAAGCTATTCTGCAACTTTTGGGCTATATAGAGACTTATTACACCAAAGAGAAACCAGGCTAAGAATGAAATTGCTGTATGTTTTCTGTGTGCAGGTCCCTTTGTCCCAGGGTCTTTTGGCTGCACAAGTGCCTGAGACAGGTAATGGGGTCAAAGGAGACTTTCATGTTCGTGATAAGCTCAGTGTGTGCTGGAGTTTCCCCCACATCATCTCAGCGTGCCCTGAAAACTCTTCAGCTGCTGAGGCTCATCTGTCCATAAGAAACCGTGCATTGATCCCGCTTCTCAATGGTGTCCCCTTTTGGCAAAACATCATTATACTCCAGAGAAAAGAATGTGAACTCAGAGGCGTCTTTGTCCAAAACAACTTTGAAGGCAAATTCTTTGACCTCTTGAGACATTCAACATTCAACATCCTTTACTTGTGGAGGCCTGTGTTCAACTCTGGAAGGAATTTTGACATATTTTTTTCCTTAGGCCCATTTATTGTGACTTCCTAGGGACATTTCACTGTTGACAATTTCAATAGAAAAGAGAACGTGCGTTATTATTAAAATAAGCTTGAGAAGCAGTTCTGTTTTATGCTACTGATAATGACTCGTGAATGACAGGGGTTTACCTGCTGTCAGAGAAAATACGTTTAGAAATGATTACGGAGATCAACTTTCTGGGAGCAAGATCATTAGTTAAGAATCTCTCATACCCTTTTCAAAAGTGAACAGCGTGATTTTATAAGGAAGCTTCCTATCTTGCTTGTTTACTTGTTCTTTATATTGTCACATCATTACAACTGCCTCTCCCCATGCTGAGCTAAGTCATCACTGCCTCTGCATCTGGGTCCCTGTTAGTTTCCTCATCAGTCACAGTCTCATGGGTTTTTTTGCTTTCTGTACAGCAGATATAATGATCTTTTTGAGGCAGAAATATAAGATGTGATCAAAACATACAATGAAAGTGGAGGATTTAGGTCAGTGGTTCTGGCACCTGCCTTGCAAGTGCAAGGGCCTGGGTTTGATCCCTGGTAACCACATACAATGCTGGGTGTGGTAACTCACACCCACCAGCAGTCAGTACCACATACCACAGTGCTAGGCATGGTGGCTCACACCTGAAATCCCAGCACTCGGGAGGCAGAGGCAGAAGGATTGCTATGAGTTCCAGGGTCACGTGGGCTACATAGTGAACTCAGGGCCAGTCCAAACTACAATGCGAAGCCCTGTATCAAAAAAAAAAAAAATACAGTGAACATTAAATTACTGTTATGACTGTAAAAGATATATTGCTATTAACCAAAAATACTCCCCTCTATTTGAACATACTTCTCTCATTATTGTTGCCACTTTCTGAAATAATTCTGCAAATCCTTTTCTGAGTGTCTATGTGAAATGTGATCAAAGATAGAGTGGCTGGTGCTGCTAAGTTTCTTCTGGCAGAAAGGCAGGTCTGTAAAAACACTAATGTGTATCCTCTCAGACCATGGTCATCAAATCTGGCACATGCAAATTCTCCCTCTTCACCAAGTCAAAATGACCAAGCAGATTGTGGTGGTTAATTGACTAACTGTCTGCTTGAGTGAGGAATGCCCACGCTGAACTGGGTTAGCATGGTTCTGGGCACAGAAGACTCACTTACGGAGGCTTGCTATTGGAAGAATATAAAAGGTGAATAGGGAGGGAGGATTTCAGCTGATTTTCTTTGGAAGAGCTTTGTTTCAGCTGCTTTTCTTTGGCAGAATTTTGGTGATTTTTCTTCAAAGGAGCTTTGGCTGCTTTCTTTCTTCAAAAGACTTCAGTCCTCATCTCCTTGCTCGATGTCATCTCCTAGCTTCCAGTCAAGTCTTGCAGCTCAGGTACTTCAACCTAGTGGCACAGACACTTGCACTTCTAGCCCGGGCCTTTGGGCCTTTCCTGAACAGATCCTTCAGGCTCCCATCGTGGATCCCCTGGCCTCCTGAGGTGGACTTGCACAAGACAATGTGGGCTCCCAGCCCTCAACTGGATCCTTTGGGTCTTCAGCATGCAGACAGATGTTTTGTACTTTTCCATATCTGACTCTAGTAAGCACTGACTAACACAAAATTAAACATATTCAGGACAGCAAGGCAACGATCGCAGCACAACTACAGACAAGCAGGAGAGAGGATTTGCAGAACTGCTTCAGAAAGTGGCAGGAACAATGGGATGTATGTGTTTGAAATGAAGAGGAGTATTTTTTAAAAAATCTTAAACATTTAACTGTATTATTTGATTATACGATGTGCATTTTAAGATTTAACTCATTTATTTAAAATACTTCAATATAACCCCACTTCACTGAGTCAATTCCAGTCCCTATAATGAAACTCACCTTTTAAAAAGGACAATATTTTTGATTGATCAAATAACTATAACCTTTTATGACACACACTATGGTACTTGTATATATGCCTGCATATCAGGCACATTCCTGCCTCAGGGTCCCGTGGCCACTTGTTCCCATACTGAGAATGTTGTTCCACAAAGACTCACTTGCCTATCCCTGCTTCCCCTCTAAGACTTGCCCCAGCTCCCACCTTCTTCCTACCTTCTCAGCGAGGCCCATTGTGACCACTCCTTTACAACTGGGGCTTACTTTCTCTCATTTCTGAGACAAAATACCCAACAGCTAAAGTTAGAGGAGAAAGGATTTGTTTGACTTACAGTTCATAGAGGTTTCAATCCACAATCAGCTGGCTCCAAGGAGACGAGCAGAGGAGCAACAATTCAGAGCAGCAAAAGCAACAAGATACCTTAACAATGTCTTTCTGCTCCTTTTGTCTTATTTAGACTACTGGGGTTAGGGTGGTGCCAAACCAGCCACTCATATATAGTGCGTTAGTAATCACACCCTCTTAATCCTTACATCACAGACTCTAGATTCAGCCATTCTGACCTAATGAGGCTTTAAGGGGACATCTACTCCCAAACATAACAGTCCTCCTACCCTCTTACTCCTTCTCCTGCTCACTTTTTGACACTTAACACATTTTGACCTCGTGTAATGCATTTAACAACTTGATAGTCATTGTCCTCATCAGTAGAATATAAGCAAGTTACAGAAAAATGAAGCAGGGCTCCAGAAGTAGTAGAAACTATTAGATATAGGAGAATCAAGTGAAGCCCTGCTAAGGTGACATTTGGAAAGAGACTGAAACAAGTTTTGTAGATATCTGCAAAGTGTTGCAATGAAGGTACAGCAAATGCATAGGCCTTGGGGCAGGCCACGCCCAGACCTCTGAGGCTGTACAGAGGCCAGAGTCCCTGGAGTTCCATGAGTCAGGGAGAGTGTCTAAGTCTCTATTTGTCCTGAGTGCAAGGCTGACTGTGTCTCTGAGAACTCATGGCTCTCAGTGGTTCCTACTGCACCCCCTGAGGAGAGGTATAAAGATCCTCCTGGGCTGGTGACCATGCAGAGCAGAGCTCAGGCTGGTTCAGGGACTCTGACTAGAGTAGCAGCTGGTTTCTTCCATCCAGGACTCACACTGTTCCTCAGAGCATAGGTTTCAGAAAGTGTAGAGGATCAAGTGTTCACCAACTTTCTGGGCCATCACAGGGCTCTGTTCTGAATGAGATACAATTCACTGAGGGTGTGAGAAAAGGATGCTGGCTGAGGGTTGAACAGCCACATGGGGTTGGGGAATCCCCAAAGAGCAGTAGTAGGTATAGCTGAGCCCAAGGCTGACAGTGGGTTGCTGAGAGGTGGCTCAACTCTACATAACTCTTGTGGGGAGAACTGAAAAATTTTGCTGAAATTATGTTGTTTGAGGGGGAATAGCTACTAATAATGAACTCCGAGTTTTTGGCTCAAGCAGCTTGGGGACCAGAGATACTGTGTACCAAATGGGAACAGCTACAAGCACAGTGTTTTGTTATTAGTTCTGTCTGACTGTTTCTTTGAAGGTCAGGAGCTCAGTTTGCAGTATGTGAAGTGTGCTAGACATTCCAGGAGAGATGTCCTGGAGGCACACAGGTAGAGCCTGGGCTGGCTTGAAGACAGGTGTTTGGGACACATCTGTGTGTGGAGGCTGTCAAATCAACAAAAATAGGCAAAATCATCTCAGAAAGTATGGACACAAGGAGCAGCCTGAGCATGGAGCCCTGAGGCACTCCCAATAGCCTTCAGGGATGCCAGGGACTCAATGCAGGAGGCCGGGATGAAGACCCATGAAGGTGAGGGCGGAGAGGGGTGTTGTCCGGGAAGCCGGGCGGAAGGTGTGATGACCTCTGCAACAGGACGCTCATGAGTCAGGACCCACATGATGAGGCATGACCCACAGTCCCGAAGTGTGGAGATGACTTCACTAGGCTAGAAGTCTACTCTTTCTCTTGCCAGTGTGAACAATAATATTAAAAGCACATTAAGAACACCAAGAGCTTAGCTTTTCATTTTTTATGTTACAACTTTAAAATGTTTTATTTGTCACAGAACTATGTAGAAACACACAATGTTGCCCATAATCTCAACATTCATAAGCAGTCTTTCCGTGCATATTTGTCCTTAAACATTTAAGAGTATATGATATATAGGTATTTGCGGTTGTGTGAGTGTTTGGAATCTTTTTCTGTAAGCTAATATTACATCATTAGGTTATTGCAAGTATTATGCAAACATCTGTAGTGATAAGATATTATTCTATGTTTGTAATAATTATTTAATTATTCCTCTCCAGCTGGATATCTGCGTCCCTAATGTTTTACTTTTAAAACTAGCATAAATAAAATCTTTTTGCTCTTTGCTCTCATTGAAAGCTAAGGATTTAAGACACAGCAGAAGTTATAGTGAGCCAAGGATACAAGCATTTTAGGGCAGTTGCTGTCTGTCACCAAACTGCTTTTGAGGAAGTTGGTATACATGCACAGACCTACCTTAGACACTGAGAGATGCTTCCTTGCCACTCCTTCCTGCACTATGTATCACTGATCTTGCTAAAGTATTTTTTCTAGATTACTAAAGTATTATTTTTCATTGAGGAAAATTGGAAAAGCCAGAAGTGAATAGAGATTTTTAATACAAACAAAGTTTTTGTTTATTTGTTTGTTTGTTTTGGGGGTTTTTTTTGTTTGTTTTTAAGACAGAGTCTAGCATTGTAGTTCAGTCTAGCCCTAAGCTCAGCCTCAAACTCACATCACAGCAATCCTCCTGCCTCTGCCTTCCGAGTGCTGGGATTACAGGTATGAGCTATCATGCCTGGCACTGTGGTATGTGGTATGGATTACTCCTGGGTGTGAGTCCCCATGCCCAGTATTGTATGTGGTTATCGGAGGATCGAACCTGGGTCCTTGTGTTCAGTCCTTGATAACCACATACAACAATGCTGGGCTGACCAGCAATCAGTACCAGATACCACAATGCCTGGTGTGGTGGCTCACACCAGTAATCCCAGCACTCAAGAGGCAGAGGCAGGAGGACTGCTGAGTTCTGGACCAGCCTGAACTACACAATGACTCTACCTCAAAAAACAAAAAACAAAAAAACAGGCCACACCTCCGCTTATCTAGAAGTGATACCCTTCTCTTCCACTCATAGCAGTGCACATAGAGATATGCATAATATATATTTTCCATTTCATTAACTTTACATCTTCTTGAGATCTGCTTCATGCTATACCTTCCTACCCAGCTAGCATGAGGCCTGGCTAGTAGTTTGCTAAATGGACTGTGCAGCAATAGTTTCCTCTAACCTAGGACCTTGATTCTAAACAATATGGGAAGCCATACCCTTCAACTATCACCAATAAATTACTATCTGTACTTTATGCTATTATAATCTGCTCAGCCTATATAGCCATAGCCAATTTTTATGCTTCCATTTTTCAACACTTCCTGCTGCTACATGTTTTCCCGCTGGGTCTTGGTGAATCACTTGGGTGTGAAAAGGTAGGCAGCCTAAGAAAACAACAGAGTTAAATTGGTAATGATTATGAAAATCTTTGGGACTTTCTGGTTTAGAATGAGGAAGATAAAAGGAATTTTTTAGAGTCCTATTCTCCAAATTAGGAAAACTTGTCTTGATTAACCTTACATTCCTTGAACAGAAAGGCTTTCCTTTATTGCCACCCTCCCCCACAGAGGCAGATGGTGACAATGAGTCTGAGGGGTCTTAAAAAACAAAACTTCCTTAGGGATCCACCTGCCAAGAAAATCAGTCTTAGTGACACGTGAGAATATTTGCAGGGCAATGTAATGTTAACTCCTAAACTTCCCAATTAACTATGCCCTATTTATGTTCAGAAACTATTTAAATGCTATGTCCCATCAAAATACTGTGTGATAGGTAGTCACTGCATGTATTTTAAGTCCCTAATTGGGATCCAAAGACATGGTTTGTTATATATGTCATGGTTAGCTTACATTCAAACTTTTATTTGGAACACTTAAGTATATTAAAGTTAAAGCTTAAATTTGCCCTTTAAATCTAACTGATAGCTTACAAGGACACACTCACCTGCCCAACGTCTTCTAACTTCTTCATTACCAAGATTGAATACTAGCAGCTTTTGAAAACACGAGACTATCGTTAAGCCTTCTTGGAAGCTAGTCAAGCCAGACTCCTGTCAAACTGCAACTCATTAGATGCACACTAACCACATTTTAAAATCTCAACAATTCCATGTGCTACCCTGGAGGTATTTTCAAACATTTCCAAAATGCCTTCTTGTTCCAAGTAATGTGAGTGGGCCTACCAATTAACTAATTTCCAGCCAAATCTGAAATATCAAAGGTTAGTCCCCTGAGAGACCAGTGAGCAAAAGAATGAGAGCTCTTGTTTTAAATCTCAGCTGTGTTGATTTTACAATCCAGGGCTGGAAAATGTCCAATGGACTTTATTAACCTTCTTTTCAATCTTTCCTAAGATTTCTCTCATGTCTAGGATGCCAATTATACTCCAGGAATTCAGCCATATTCTGCTGTGCCTTTCAGGAGGCCTGCTGTGGGAGGTAGTTAACTGAGCAAATGGATGGGGCCCTGGGACTGACAGTATGAAAGGTCAGGTTTTGAAAGCAGAGCATCCACTTCGCCTGGTGTCCCAGTCAAATTTGGGACAACCTGAGGGCACTGGTGAGGCCCCAGAGAAGAGTCAGGATTGTTGGATCCTGAATATAATTTGCTCTTCATCCATTTCTCCCCACTATCCTGTCTCTTGCTTTTCTCCGTCTGACCTTGGCCTCACATCTTCAGATTGGATGCTTTATTGATCTCTCAGCGTTCTCACTTTGGCTCTTTCTCAGGTCCAAAGACTCTTGCCCTGGGCTGGTCCCAGCTCCCAGGATGAGGCCTGCTGAGCTGCACTCCTTAAATCCAAGATGTCTCTGTTACCAAACAGAAACATTGCAGACATATCTATTTGAACATGAAGGAAAGAAAATCATTTCAAGAGAAAATAGTGAAATTTATTCAGAAGTAGATGTTAGTAAATTTTTACATGAAAAACATGATATATAAAAGTAGAAAGTTGGGCAAGGTGCTACATACCTACAATCCCAGCATTCTGGGGGACTGAGGCGGTAGGATCACAAGTTCGAGCTCTGCCCAGGAAACTCAGCAAAACAGGCAACCCTTTTCTAAAATAGAAAATTTTAGCAAGGAGCTGCATATATAGCTCAGTGTGAGGCCCTGGGTTGATCTCAATACCACAAGGAAAAAAAGACATGAATTTTGTAATGACAGTAGTCCTTGCAAAGAAATTTGTTTTTAGCACAGTGATCAGCCTAGATTTCAAATAGAGAAGAAGCTGAGGTGATATAGATCACAAACCTAGAAATCTTGGGAAAGTAACCTAATGTCCTCTCCTTGCCACAAAAAAGTAATCTTATACATTCATCTCCCTCACATTCTTAATATTAGTACATCATGGATTATGTTCATATTGCCATAATTAAAAGTCTGTAAGCTGAGAAACTTCTCTAAAAGCCAACCATCAACATTTGTGAAGCATCTAAAATGTTGATATGATTGAGACCCTTTTCAGTACTTGCTGCAGATCTGCTTCTCCCTTAACATTGAATACCCAATTGTCCAGCTGTGCCTAGGTTTAGAATTAGGAGACCTAGGTTCAAAATACCACAAGAAGATAATCAGCTCTGATCATCCCTGGATTCATGGGTTATTTGAAAAAGACATCAACCCCATAACTGGATTTGAAAAAAAAAATCAAGGTATTGGATCAGATTGAATGGTTATTTTAAATGCACAACTCTCCACCTGATAGAGAACAAAAAAGCATGATTACAAAATTCCCTTATTTGAAAATTCCAAATTCTTTAAGTAGGCACTTCTGCCTGCAGGCGGTGCACAGCTGCCCATTGTAAAAGTAGGCTGCTGCGTGTAGCATTGAAATTTTTTTTCAGATGCCCCAGAACAGAGTCACTTGGCAATGTTATCAGTTCTGATGTTTAAACTCAGACATTTATTCTAAATATGACTTTGCATCCATTTGACTTCATTAATTTTGCGAAAGTATTTAGCCAACAGTAATGGATTTCTACTATATCCTGACAATGCTAGTTTTTGATAAGCTAAAAAAGTATCAGCAGCATGGTTCTCCCTGTCTCCACCCAAGAGGTACTGTATGCTCTTGTACCAGGGGGAATCCAGCGTACACTGGGCTTTTTTGTTTTTGCTACATTTTCTTTTTAGATTTAGTTTATTCTGAGATCTTTAGAAATTAGATATGTCTTGAGCTGGGGATTTAGCTTAGTGGCTCCAGTGCCTGCCTTGCAAGTGCAAGGGCCCGGGTTCAATCCCCAGTAACCAAATACAACAGTGTTGGGTGTGGTGGCTCATGCCTGTAATCCCAGCACTCTGGAGTCAGAGGAAGGAGAATTGCTGTGAGTTTGAGGTTTGACTTGGCTACATAGTGAGCTCAGAGCCAGTTTGAACTACAAAACAAGACCCAGTCTCAAAAATAGTGAAAATTAGGGGGCCAGGGATTTGGCTCAGTGGTTCCAGTGCCTGTCTTGCAAGCACAAGGACCTGGGTTCGATCCCCGGTAACCACATACCATACTGGGCATGGAGACTCATGCCCAGCAGCAACCAGTACCACATACCACAGTGCCGGGCGTGGTGGCTCATGCCTGTAATCCCAGCACTCGGGAGGCAGAGGCAGGAGGATTGCTGTGATGTGAGTTTGAGGCTGAGCTCAGGGCCAGCCTGAACTACAAAGAGAGACCCTGTCTCAAAAAAAGAAAATTTCCTAAAGAAAAAAGGAAACAAAGATTATGTATATAGGGCAGTGGGGGGTTGCAGGGCAGGGGGAAAGGGGGAAAAATGAGAATCAAGTAGTGTCATATTCTGGTACAAACTCTCAATGTTGAATGTGATGATGATGTGTATTCATAATGTACCAATAAAGGTTTAAAATTTAAAAATACAAAAAATATTTTATTTCCTGCAGTGTTTAATATAGTATCTTATTAATACAATTAATTAAACTGATATTTACATTGCAATGATATGAGAGCACTTTAGAAATAAAGTGTATTTGAGTCAACATTTTTGTTTCCTTAGGCTCAGTTTTAAAGGCATAACGGGGAGTATTACACTAGCAAACTGGTCCAGTCAGTTACTAGATTGACTTTTATTCACATTACAAGAACCATTTATATGGTAGGTTCAAATGAATTATTTAACAGGCTTGGTTCTCTTCCAGGTAATAACTATGCACATTGTTATCATCTAGTGTGTTTTTTTCTTTCAGTACTGGATATTGAACCCAGTGATATTCTGCCACTGAGCTCTTGCCTTACCACTATTTATATATTTAGAGACAAGACTTTCTAAGTTGCTAAGGCTGGCCTCAAACTTGCAATCCTCCTGCCTCAGGCTCCTGGGTAGATGAGATTATAAGTGTATGCTGCTGTGCTTGATGTTTCAATGATTTGATAATGCATTGTTCAAGCATGTTATCTGGGAAAAATCCAGTCATACCCACAGGTCTTCAGAGGAATAGCCAATTTTGTCATTTTCTTAGCAGGTAGATTGTAATGATGTTCTTTTATCTCACTTTTTAGAACAGAGAATTTTGGAGTCAAGTACATAGAGGTTCAGCTCTTGGCTCTACTATTTATTAGCTTTGTGGCATTGTGTCACATAATAATAGAGGAAATTGCTTCAAAGTTGTTACAATGAAAATGGTGTGATGACAATTATTTGGAAAGCATAGATATTGCTTTTTCAGCCTTTTGGTTAAGTTCAAGGGTGGAAAGCTTAGATAAAATCAAGCATATAAAATGCCTATGTAGAACAAAGGATCTTACATATGTTTATTTCTTTCCAGTTGAATTTAATTTATTTCCAATATAATAATATACTATAATAAATATTATATTATATTATATTATATTATATCATATCATATCTTACCTGGAATGGAGAATAGGGAATTGCTTCACAAAGAACACTCGAAAGTACTGACCAATGATCCTTTGTAAATGATTTGTCTGCTTTACTGTCTCTTTTTCCTTGTGACCATAGGAAGAGAGCACTATAAACCTGGGCTAAAGATGCTTGCTGTATGAATGACATAAAGATTTCCCCTGGCATCAACCTCCATGTTAATTTGTTATAAAACTCTGTGTTAATTTCAGATGTTTGGGAGAAGGCTGAAATGATAACAGCAAGGAAGTAAGAATCTTCTTTCTCTTACATTTGATAAAAGCTGTGCTGAACTTGATGGCATGCATTTGTGTAAGACTCTGTCAAACACTAAAGAAATTGCCTATGAATTCTCTTTAGTGAACTGTATAAGCCACTATAGCAATTTTGCTGATGGTATGTAGTGGCAATTTATACTGAGACAGAGGGTAAGGCTGCTCTTCTTGCAGCATTTTGCCCTTTGGTCAGCTAATGGGGACCACAAAAACACTATAGAGAACATATGGAGCATTTCAGGATGAGTTAAGCCTCAGGCAGTGAATGCTAACATCTTTGTTAGCACACTCATGGCTTTCATTGCTTTGCACTATTTCTTTTAATTTATTTTGCTAGGTTTATTTATAATTATTTGTTTAGTTTCTGCCATGAAAACTTCCATAAAGAATTTCCAAATAATATTTGTGACATCTTTCTTCATTTTCCATTTTTTTCTAATGTGAGCTCAAAAAGACTGAGATTTTATCTTTTGTCTGAGTATCCCCAGCATTTGGACAGTGAAGTTGGGTCATAAACAGAGCCTCATAGTTATTAAATAGATGACTTTGTACGTGTTGATCTCTAAAGGGGATTTGATAATTTAAATTCACCTTTACATAACTGAAGCAGATTGTATCCTGGAAGTTACTGGGCTGAGAAGCTGAGTTCACATGCTGGCTCTGATGTATTATCTATACCTTTATTAAACAACCTAGCTTCTGAGCCTCAGTCTTTTCCAGTGAAATGGAGTGTATGTGAACAGAATGGTGTTTATGACCATCGTTAAGTGTTGTGAGAATTAAGTGGTTAAGAATTACAAGATTCGTATCACAGCGACATGTGTGCACCCATGTTTATAGCAGCTCAGTTTGTCGTAGCTAAATCTTAGAAACAACCCAAATGCCCATCAACTCTAGACAGGATAAAGAAGATGTGGTTTTCTTTATAAAATGGAGTATTACTCTGCCTTAAAGTTTGAGTCAATTTCACTCAAATGGACATACCTTGAGGACATACTCACAAGTGAGGTAAATAGGCCACAGATATGCAAATATTGTTTCTTTTCTCTGGTATGAAAATTGAAGATGTAAATGTGTTCTAGAGTGTATGACAGATATTGTGAAATAGAAAATATTCAATGAGAAATGGGGGTATAAGGGTAAATAATGAGGGGGAAGAAAAAATGTGATGGTTAAAGAAAGGAAGGAAATATCTGTCTTCTCTTTTTCTGCTTCTTTGGTGTCACTTGCAGCAGTGATGGTGTAACTTTTAGAGATCAAGAGCCTATTGCAAAGTGCCAGCATTGCAATTAAACTTGAATACTGAGGTTTTAGTTTAGAAAAAAAAAAATTTATAATTTAACATCTCCTGTCTTAGAAGATAAACACAATAACAGAGCTTTTAATGATACAAACAGCTTTTTATTGATAGGCAAAAGTTTGCATCTGATGTGCTTTTGCACCATTAATATGATCTTGGTTATTATGCACATGCTGACAATTTGTCAAACCTTGGCTGGATGACTTAGTTCATGTGCTGAGAGGGCCGTGCATGCCTGCTGTGGCACATAGACCACAGGTTCGCCACAATTGATCTTCAGCTTTCATTGAGGTGTCTGCCACCAAACAGGGCTCGATAAATAGACATTGGTGCTAGACAGCCTCTGCCCTTTCTGTGTTGTTCAATTCACTGTGAAGTAAGATTTCTGTTATGTCTCAGCAGGAGCAAGACACTCACGTCTATAAATTTTGGGGGTGCCATGTGGTCATCTGAAGTTCAGCTGAGCTTTGCAGTCTTCAGACAGAACACAGCACTAACACTGACGAGAGTGTAGTGTGAGTTTCTCTGGGATCACTTGGGTTTTTGCTTGAGCTCCACTGCGTAAAGCTAAACTGGATTACAATAGTTCTGCAGTTTTTGCTGTGGGGAGAAACCATCTCTAAATTTTTGGAAATGTTCCAATATTTTTAAGAAAGATATTACACCTTGTTTTGAATCTGAGTATATGGAAAAAAAGAGGTTTCAATGAATAAAATAGATTTTGTAAAAGTTAAATGTGTAAATTAGAGCAAGTGGATTTGATTCACTGATTCTGGACCATTTATACACAACAGAGATCAGAAGAAAGAAAAATGGAATTTAGGAAAGGTTTTAATGTTTAGCCACAAACCAGAACTATATCAATATCTGAGTGTGAATTGCAAGAAATATGAAGAAAATACTTCACCTATTTTAGGTTTCACAAGCCAAACATGGAGAGAAACTTAGAAATCATTCAAAAGAGGGTGACATACCTGATGACAGTCTGGGAAGATAGATGTAATAAGCAGAGACAAGAGGGGTTCATGCTAATTTATGAGAGAAAGTTAGTGGGGACTGGTCTGCATGGATGTGGTTGCACAGGGTAGTGGTATATGGCAGGTGCCAGCTCTTCTGATGTGGCACAGAATGGACAACCTTAACATAATCTTTGCTGTGGCTTTCTTTAGAGATAAGAATGTTTCTTTCCAACTTAAGAGGTCAAACATTGCCTGGCTACAGGGGAAAGCCGGAAGTCATTCATGAGGCTATACTGTCTGCCTATGATAGTTGGAGGTGCTCCAGGCAGGTGAAATAAAGTCCTTATGTACATGGGAGCAGCACTTTAAGCACTGCTCTCTTCCCTAGCAATGGTGATCTGCATGAAACCATTAGACAATAGCTTTCTGGGACCCAAGATACTTCTTCATTCTCAAATCATGCTCGAGAAGTAGAAGTACAATCATCCCACTTTTGTAAAAGGTATTTTGAGAAAATCAGATAGACTCATAGACTGCCTCTTGGTTTCCCAGCTAGAGCCAGGGTCACAGAAAAAACTCCTTCATGCTAGAGCACGGTTTTTCCTCAAGACCATGAGACAATTGGCCAGAATAAAAATTTTGAATGTTAAGCTTTCTGAATTGCAGTGATTATATTTTAATTCAAAACTCCTTGGATTGAAGTAGTTGGAAAGTGCCTGTAACTGAGTTAGGGTTTTAAATTTCCCTAAGACCACTTACCAGCAGTGAGTGGAGGTATATAAAAGCACTGTATTGTTATTAGGTTTATAGAACCCAGAGGACAAAGGGCCTTCCATACTCTGATGCAAATCAGAAGGCTAGTTCTTTTGATCACACTGGCAAGATTTTGCACCTTAAAAGTGATTGTGGTTTATTCATTTTAACAAACTACATTTTTTGCTCCAACACAAACATCTCTTTAAAATCACTGATGCTCAGATCCTAAAAACTATGAGTAATGAATACTTACTATTCCAATGGTGGTTTTTAACAGCTGCATGTGTGATGCTTGGAAAATTTAGAAATCTATTTCCATCAGACATTAGGATTACTACTCACACATACGTAACTATGAATCACTTTGATTCACAAATGTCTAACTGGCTTTTAGGCATTTTATACTGATTTAAAACAATACTTACATAGATTTAATGAAAGAACATTGTTAACATTAGAACATAAAATGAATAGCAGTTTAAGATAAACATGAGAAATATCAGGTTTTATTCATTTAAATGTCCAGAGGAGAAAAAAGATTTCAAAAAGATCTTTTCTGGCCCTTATGTGTTTCCAGTGTATAGTGTGGGATACTTGGATTGGTCACTGATGTACTTTTTGTTGGTCAGCAATCAGCACAGGACCAATAAATGCCTAGTTATGATTGGTCTTGATGTGAAAACAGACAATGACTGAGCTTTACCTTTGAGTCTTCCTACTTATAACTAGCCAAGTACACTGTCACTGATTCCCTGAGTATCAGGAAGGAGGCTAAACTTGTCATGTGCAGATGTGGTGCCTCAAAAGTCCGGTGGGCTTTATCATTGACTTTTGAGTCTTTCCCATGTGCTAGTTGTAAAAGAAAATGCAGAAGATATGAGAATATCTTCCTATTCCTGCCCCACAAAGATTAAATCCAACAGAAGACAATGAAGACATTAGTGGAGCTGTGCAAAAGAAGTGGCCATGTGGGCCAGGAAAATGAGCACTTAAGGGGGAAGATGGCTTGCCCAGGGGGACTGAGGATAGGCCAGACTGTGGAGCAGGCCAGACTGAGTTGGATCAAAATGAAAGTTTTAGCTGGGAGACAGCAGGATGGACACTTGTCCCTGAAATATCACATCTGCTTATCTTACATTCAATTAGGTTGTGCACTCCCAAGGACAGTGACCTTTCCCTTCATGGCCAGCGTGTGCAGCTGTGCATTTAGTAAGTGAAGAATAAGTGCCTAGGGAATGAGGTTGTGAAGTGTTCAGAAGGGGGAGTTAACTTCAAGTGACTGAAATTGTTAACGTTGACAGTGAGATACATCATTTGAAAAATCTTTTTAAAGTCATTGTTTCTCTCCTCCAAACATCTCAGTGAACCTACCTGTGATAAAGCTGGAGATTCTTAGAAATTATCTCCAGTTGTTACTTCTTTTGTGTTTTGATGTAAACAATATTCTTTCTTAAGAAATAAGGTGTTCAGCACCTGCCTTGCAGGTTCAAGTTCATGAGTTTGATGCTGGATACACCCCACCCCTCAAAGAAAAAGGTGAGATGTTTTGTTTGTGGTATTCCCAATAAAAAGTGCTTAAGAGTCACTTCTACAAAGGGGAGAGGACTGATTTGAAAGCCATTTCCTAAAGGATTTGTCTTTAGGGCTTTTATTTTTGTTAGATATTTAAGAGAGGAGATCATTGAAATTGGAAGATTAATAGTGATGGGCAGCTGGGCCTGATCCTAAATGTGGAGAGGCCCTTGGATTCCTGTGTGTTTGTGCACCAAGGTGGAGGAGGGCTGGTGACAGGGCTTCGTTTTGGAGCAGGAACCAAAATGAGACTAAAGAAGGAAACAAAGGCAGAGAGCGAACCCAATGTTGGAAGGCAGGGACTGTCTTCAATCTCATGTGTCACACCTGTGTCCACATGTTAAGCAGCTGCTCCTCCTGCACCGTGGTAATCACCTGCATTTCTTGTTTTCCAAGAGGAAATGGGAGCACATCCAGAGCCCGGAGGAGGAACCAGCACATGCTCCCACACAGCTGCCCTTGTGGGCAGAGGCGTCTGCCAGTTGGTAAACAAGTATGGTGATGATCTGTATGAGCAGTATCGCAGGCCTGGCAGCAGCAGGGGACTTGGAAAAGTTTGGATTGAAACGCTCTGACACGCCACAGCCTTACACTCACACATTCCTAAGCACTGCGTGAAAGGGGACCTCAGAATACTCTTGCTGGGAACTTGGGATGAATCAATCAGACCCAAGACTGACAACCAGAAGAGAGCAAGATCGACGGGCTGCAGCCTTGAATTCACTGTTCCATCTATGGAAAGGGCTAAAGTCCACAGGACTTAGCCTGTGCCTCCTCTTGCTGTGTGCTGCTACTAGGGAACCCTAGCAACTCCAAGATCATTCTAATCTTCCTTTTCACTGTGACAGTGTACATTGTATTGAGAATCTAAAATTAGGGCTCCAAAGTGAACAGAGTAATTTCAGGGTGGTAAGGAGCCACTGTGGATTTGCAAAACAAGTACAGACTGACGTCGGAGGCTCTTTGCTTACTAATTCCCACCAGTCTTTCTACCTTGTCACCAAGAGCCTCTGAGCATCTCTGTCCTCAAATCCGCACACACCTTGCTTTCTGCCTCTCCCTCCGGATCTCACCCACCCTTTCTCTTCAGTGTCATCCCACTGGTGTCTCTAGGCCCTGCTCATAACCTCCTCATGCTCGGAGCTGTGCACTCAGCCTCTGGAGTGATCCTTCCCTCTCTTGTCCACCCAGGAAGATCAGTTGCTTTGGTACAATTGTGACAGCTTATTGTTCAGTGAAATCACTTTTCCATGGCAGATACACACTGAAGGCAAAGATGCAGAGAAAGTCCAAGAGCTAGAAGGACAATTAGGCTCTGGTTTGCACATTCATGTATATAGTAAGTAAATCTAGTATGTCTATAAATATTCATACACTATGTTTTGATCATTGTAGACAATAATTATTTTAGCACTTAAATATATTATATATAATAAAGATAATATAATAAAGATATAAATAATAGTTTTGATAGCCTTATAAATATATTATTTTGGTGCTTATAATTTCTAACTATAACTTAGAGAATTTTTTTAGAATATAGTTGCCCAGCTTGTATCCTAGCATCTGTCTAAGGATCTAGAGGATCTAGTGATCTGCATTTTCATGTAGCATTTCCAAGTAGGTCCAGACCCAACCCCAACCCTGGGAGAAACGTGCACCAGGGTTGTGCAGCATTGACGTCAGTTCACCTATTTGATCTTCTCTTATTGGACTTGTCTGTCCTTGGGATGGATTTCCATGTGGTAATTATTTTGTATGTCAATGTGGATTACAGTGCCCAAATATATGGTCAAACATTATTCTGCCTGTTTCTGAGATTAACATTAAAATTGGTGGATTTTAAGTAAAGGAGGCGTTTTTCCATAATGTTGTGGACCTTATCCAAATAGCTGAAGGCCAGAAAAGAAGAAAAAGACTGAGTTTCCTCCATCATCAGAGAATTCTGTTGGCATCTGCCTCAGGGCTAAGTTACAAGATTGGCTCCTCTCGGGGCCTCTGTCCTACTAATCCACCCTGCTGCCAGTCTCCATCATCCTGTGAGCCAAGTCCTTCAAGAAAATTGCTTTTTATATGTGCAATATATACTGTGGGTTGTTTCTCTAGTAAACGCTACTAATACAGCCCATGAATTTGAATTCAGCTCCTCACTTCAAAGCATACGCAATGAAACCCCCTGCAAGGCCCTCCTTGTGCATAAATCAAGGCCAGACTTCATCACAACAAACCAGGGAGCCTTTGAAGCTACAGGCTATCAATCCACATCCCCCAGACTCTGATCCAGCATGGTTTAGGTGGACACTGAAACCCATATTCACATAACATGGATTTATTTTTCAGTATGTGACTCTAATTCATTTTGAAATGTGAGTTAGTCTAATGCAGAGCACTGTGAAAAACCCCAAAATAAACATAAACCAATCCTTTTGGCAAGGAGTTCACAGTTCAAGGGAGCTCTGTTTTGGAGTATGCTGGAGTAACCGCAGCACAGTGACCCAGTGTCCTGGGTTACACAATGTCCCCCTAAAATGTGTGTCTTTCCAAGAACCCAAGAATGTAACCAAATTTAGTGTTATAGCAGATGTAATTAGTTAAGATGAAGTCATACTAGAGGAGATTGAATCCTTGATCCCTGACACAGAGACAGACATTGAGGGAAGGGGCCACATTATGGTAGAGACAGAGGCTAGAGTGCTGTAGCTACAAGACAAGGAGTGCTAGCCACGATTGCTAGCCACCACCAGAACCCAGAAGAGAAGTGTGGAACAAGCCAAACTTTAGTGTCCCCAAGAAAGAATGGACTCATCTCATGCTTTAATTTTGGACTTCTGGCCTTCAGAAATAAGAGAAAATAAATTTCTGTTGCCTTATCCCATCCAGTTTGAGGTACTATGTTAAGACTGGCCTAGCAAACTAATAAGATCACCAAGTATAAGCAAGTAGAAAAATGGGCACAGTGTATGTGACTATTTTCAGACACTGGACAGTTGAGCAATCATATATGTGTCTATGATCCTTGAGAGATGGCAAATGAATGGGCTGGGACTGTGTCTCTTTGACCAACCATCACCATGGAGGCAAAATGTGGGAAGCTGTGTACTTGCAGGGCTTGGGATTCTATTGCATGGAGTTTTCCATCAGACCAGTGCTTGGTCATGTAGACCACTGTACTCCATACCTCTGTATTCCTGCAAGATGTTGCTCATATTTGGCACTAAAAATATTAGATTACCTGAGGAATGTTTTCAGCTTTAACTTGATTAGAGAGCTGGAGGGGAACTAGCCACATCCTCTTTTGCTCCTCTGCCCCTCTGTCCTGTAGAGGGACACAGAGTTTGTTCCCTCCAGGGATAGCTGTGTTCCAGGTGTCATCTTCAAGCAGAGACCAGGTCCACCACTGACCCTGCACTGACCCAGCACCTGTTCTTGGTTTTCTTGGCTTCCAAAGCTGTAAGCAATATATCAATGCTGTATATAAATTATCCAGTTTTAGACATTTCAGAAATATTACTATAAAAAGACTAAAGTTGACTTTCACAACTTTTTTTTTTTTTGAGACAGGTCTCGCTTTGTAGTTCAGGCTGGCCCTGAGCTCAGCCTCAAACTCACATCACAGCAATCCTCCTGCATCTGCCTCTGCCTCCCAAGTGCTGTGATTACAAACGTGAGCCACCACGACTGGCACTGTGGTATGTGGTACTGTGATTGCTGCTGAGCATGAGTCTCCACGCCCAGTATTGTATGTGGTTATCGGGGGATAGAATCTGGTTACTTGTGCTTGCAAGACAGGCACTGGAACCACTGGGCTAAATCCCCAGGCCTTTCACAACTTTCTTGAGGGATGCCGGGTAACACAGAACACAAGGATCAACATACACTTCTGTTTTCACTGGCCAGGGAGATTGTGTTATCTTTTTTTTGGAACGTAACATGTCCCTTTCTTCTTTTGGGTATTCCCTCTGAGCAGGGGCATGCTCTGCACAGAGCAGACTTGTGCGTCCTGCTCTCCAGAGTATAGTCCCTTGCCAGCAACTCCAGTCTCTCTGAGCTGACCAGGAATGTGAACTTGCTGGGCATGGTGGTTCATGCCTATACTCCTAGCCCTCAGGAGGTTGAGACAGGAGGATTGCTGGGAGTTTGGGGCCAGCCTGGGCTACACAGTGAACTCAAGGCCAGCCTAAATTACACAGAGAGACTCTGTCTAAAAAAAAAAAAAAAAAAAAAAAAAATTCCATATCCAAAATGAAGTACAAACTCTGTAATCTCACCTTAACCTGCAGAATTGGGAAAGTGTCATTCAAAAAGCCCAGAAAGTGCCCAAATAATACTTCAAAGTTTGAAACCTGGAATATAAATAACAAGGAATGAACTTCCAGGCTGTTCTCTTTATTTGGTACCAGGCATCAAACTTGTGACCTTGTGCTTTGGAGGCAGACTAAGAACTCCTGGGCTAAATCCCAGACCCCAGAATGAACTTTCTTTAGATTCTTGGTTGTTGTAAATACATTAAGACCTTCATTTAAAGAGGAAAATTAATCATTAAATTTTTTTAATGAAATATTATCCAAATATACAGTTATCTCCACTTATGTTCAGAGTTGAATTGGAAGTAAAAAGATCTGAAATTATGTTTTAAAATTCTTGTTTCATCAAAATTACTCTAGACTAAATTGTCAAACAAGCCATAGGAAAAATCTTCCAATAGAATTGTCCCTGTTATAATTCAAGTTTGGAAGAAGGAAAAGGATGATTAATTTGGGAAAACAATATTTGTTGTTGTTGTTGCAATTTTGGAAGAGAAAGAAAAAAATAGTTGCTCTTAAATGCCAAATACACTTATTTTAGGTCATCTTAGATCTTTGGGTGAATGTAAGAAGGCTGAAGATTTGGAATTGTTACAAGCATTAGCTTCTTAAGTATAAGAGTAATCAAAACATACTTCCTTATGAAACCAAGGCACGCAGGCCTGGGACACCTTTGCGACTGACAGGGAAAAGCCTTGTTCTGAAAAGAAGGTGGACTGAATGATTTCTCAGGGTGTTTTCCAACTCAGGGATTACATGATGTTGAGAAATGTCTGTCAAAATGCAGAACCAGAAGATCTTTGATTTTCTAGAATGTATTTCTGGCTTTCAGGCTTTTATTCTTTATAGTGAATGTCCATTTTTTTTTTTTTTTTAGGATTTTTGAGACAGGGTCTTGCTTTGTAGTTGAGGCTGGCCCTGAGCTCAGCCTCAAACTCATCACAGCAATCCTCCTGCCTCTGCCTCCAGAGTGCTGGGATTACAGGAGTGAGCCACCGTGCCTGGCACTGTGCTATGTGGTACTGGTTGCTGCTGGGCGTGAGTCTCCACACCCAGTAAGGTATGTGGTTACCGCGATCAAAGCTGGGTCCTTGCGCTTGCAAGACAGGCGCCAGAACCACTGAGCTAAATCCCTGGCCCTGGATGTCCATTTTTAAATACAATTTTTCTTCCTGACTTGTGTTCACCTTGATTGTCTCTGACTCTTTAGCATACCTGTTGTGATTTCTTTTAAAATCTGTCTCAGGAGGTTTCTTCTAGTCTACTAATAGCATAGTAATTTTTATTTTCTTTCCGCATTTGGATCCTCCATACATCATCCAGTCCATTTTTTCAACAGACATTTTACTGGACATGTGCTATATATAGGAAATGGTTCTAGGTTCTGAAGATAATAAAGTGATAAGAAATAAAACCTACTCTTAAAATCATCATAGAAGAAAGGTGCACTTGCAAACCAACCAAGTACATATACAGATGCTGTTAGGTGGTAGAATATGCTAAAATAGGAGCTTGTCCAAAGTGTTATGAGGAGATGAAAGGAAGCACCTAATAGTCACATTAGAACAAACTGATGGTGGAGCTTGGAGGAGTATTTGCTAAATGAAGTGGGAAACTCTCAAGCAGAATTCAGAAGGATAAGTGGGTGGGGAGAGCAGAAATGAGGGGCAAAGTTGTTTAGTCATCTATCCTTCTAGGTCTGGACCCACGTCTTGCACAAAGCACGATCTAAAGGGACCTGAAGTTGACTTAGGAACCACAACTGGCAGTTTCTCGGTTCTTTAAGCTTTGCACCTGGACATGGGCAGGGGAAGATAAATAATTGGAACCAGGCAGTCTTTCGGTGTTTTGGTAGGAGATGGTTGAAACTCTTGGCTCCCCTGGAGAGTGGGTCTCAATTTGCTAGGTCAGCTACCCACCCCTTACCTGGGCAGTCTCGGAGCTGAGAATGGAGAAATCTGAGCAGGAGTGGACGCTCCTGATTTGTACTGCCTGTGCTTCCAGAGGAAAAGAAGCAGCATGGTTCCTAGCGGGATCCCACTGGACTGGTCTCTCCAGTGTGCAAGTCTCACTTCTGATATGCTGGGGTCACTCCCTTTCCCTATCTTGGTTTTGTCCCTCTCTTTAACTCACGCTATTCTAAATTTTTTATGAGGAGGTGAGTTGTAATTCTTTGCCTAAAGATCTGGAGTTGTGAAGGGCTTAAGCTATGCTTTGTAGAGAGATTGTCTGAAAGAAGGGGTGATTTGAGTTGTGATGGGGAAATAACTAAAACAGGCAAAGCGCTTCTCAGAAAAAACCAGGAGTGTATTTATCTAACTTTCCAGTATTCAGATAAAGAGATGAGATTTGCTGTTACAAAGAATATATTTAAAATGGCTTGAGTGTAGCTCAGTGGTGAAGCACTTGCCCAGTGTAGAAATGCTCTGGATTTAATCACCAACACCGCAAAGTGAATCAAATTAATGAGTGTAGTAACTAATTCTGTGTTTTGTGTTTTACTAGTAGATGGAAATAGATGTCCTCAAAAAAAAAAATCAATATGTACAATGCTCACTTTTGGTTCTTCCTACTAGAAGTGAGGTTTTTCTTGTTCTTTTTTGCGTGTGTGGGAGTGGCAGCGGATCAAGAAGTGGTTTGGGTTGTCTCTAATCTTGTGTCTCTACTGAGCTGGGCAGAGCTCTAGAGAAAAGAGCCAGGGTTAGTGAAGCTTTGAGTGTTTCCTCAGAGACCTGGGTGGAAGAGCTAAGAATTTATTTTAAATAAAATGTAGCATCATGTGATTCAAATACTGCTATAGCCTGGGAGTTGCTTTTTTTTTTTTTTTAACATCAAAGACATAGAAGCTATTTATTTCATTGGTTGGCACACAATTTTTTTGTAATCATTTGCCACAAACTCCGTAAAATTAAGTTCTGCTTATACACTAGCTTCCATAAGATAACTAGGTGGTGCAAAAATGCCCTTTGCACGTGTATGTGTATGTGTATGTGTGTGCACATGTGCATACACAGATACACACACATACAAACATACACAATAGTTTCAGACTTCAAAATAATGGTACCATGTGCCTAAGGTTTATTAGTTTTTTGGGAAAGCAGAAAAAACATATATGAATATGTAACTGGTTTTGTTTCAAAATTGATTTTGAATTTAGTAAGAAAAAACTATATTTTAGGGTATCTAGCTCAGTGGTTCTAGTGTCTGTCTGGCAAGTCTAAGGTCCCCAGTTTGATCCCTGGTAACCATATACTACAATACTGGGCATAGTGGCACACACCTGTAATCTCAGCACTTGGGAGGCAGAGGCAGGAGGATTGTTGTGAGTTTGAGGCCTGCCTGGGCTGCATAGTGAGTTCAGGGCCAGTCTGAACTACTCTGTCTTAAAAAAACGAATTATTTTAACAATAAAATCAGATGATTTATTACCCTCACTTATCGAATTATTTACCATTACATATTTATCATCTTTTGCTTTTTACAACAATTTATTTTAAATACTCTTTAAATCCAGCCTGCCCATCTTCAAAGTCTGCCTGCCCATAAAAACATTATATACTTTGACCAAAGCTGGATCTTCAGTTGAACTTTAGCTTTTGGAACTTATTTCACATAACAAATTCGATAAGGGATATGTGAATTCAATATTTCCCTTTTATCTTTCTTCCTTTCTCTCTGTCTCTTTATCTCTGTCTCTCTCTCTCCCTCTCTCTCTCTCTTTTTTTTTTGAGACAGGGTCTTGCTTTTGTAGTTCAGGCTGGCCCTGAGTCTAGCCTCAAACTCACATCATAGCAATCCTCCTGCCTCTGCCTCCCGAGTGCTGGGATTACAGGCATGAGCCACCATGCCCAGCACTGTGGTATGTGATACTGATTGCTGCTGGGGTGAGTCTCCACGCCCAGTATTGTGTGTGGTTACGGGGGATTGAACCTGGGTCCTTGCAAGACAGGTGCCGGAACCACTGAGTTAAATCCCCAGCCCCCTCTCTCATTCTTTCTTAGAGATTGAATTTAGGGCTTTTATACTAAGCTACATCTCCAGTCCCTCCTTCCCCCAAGACAAGGTTTCACTAAATTGCCCAGACTGAGCTCAGACTTGCAGTTCTCTTGCCTCAGCCTCCCAGAGTGCTGGAATTATAGGTGTGTGTCACAACACTGGGCTATTAATTGAGTTTTAAGAACACAAAGGGTTACTTCTTTGAGGATTTTTGTTGTATTAATTTCTACATGATTAAAGGTGATAGGACCAGCCATGCACTAAACAAATTTAAAGATGAAAGTCTAATTAAATAGCTTATTAATGTTACAAAAAAACCTTTCATGAATGTGAGGGAAATTTTCTCTGTATTCTTCCTCCTTATATGGGGTCTTTGGCTGGATTGAAGAAGCCAGTTAATACAAAAACTGATTAACAAGAGAAAAGCATGAAAATTTCACTTATTTTTTCCTGTATGTGGTTATTTTCACAAGAGTTGTTCAAAGCATGAAGGCTTTATAGTTTTTCGACAAAGAACAATTTTGTGAGGTCAAGATAGGATAAATGAGTATGTAGAAAAGAGTAGTAAATTCTGGGATGTTACTTAGGACAGGGGCTGCCTGGAGAAGGGAGTGGAAAATAAGTGCTGTTTCAGAGTTCTGTCATTGCTCCAGTTCATTGTAACCCTAATTCCGAGTCTAGTGATCAAGGTTATCTCCACTGCTGAGATATGAGGGGCATTCTTCTCTGAAGAATCTTTGGACTTGCAGTGTGTAGGAAAAGACAGGCCAAACAGCCCTTCTGAAGTTATAGTTCTTAAGTGATTTCAGATTGAAGTAATCACTATACCAATTTGGCATATTTTGAGATGTTGCCTCGTTAACTGCCTTGTCACAATATTTGCTGAGATCCTATGACTTGTCAGACACATAGCTGGGTGGTTAGATGGAAGATGAGTGGTACCTGTTGTGCAGGAGCATGCACCACAGGGAGAAGACAGAGGGAGAAACAGGATGGTGTGCGGGAAGGGGGGGACGGAGCAGGTGGATGCTGTGAGAGCCTGCTGAGATCCCCGGGGCCTTTATGGGCATCCTGGAGAAGGTGGGCCAGAGAAACCATATGTCTGGACCCAGCACAGGAGTGAGCCAGGGACTTGCTGCACTTATACAGAATAGGAACTTAGGTTTCTATAGGTGCTACATTACGTGAGTTGTTAAATGTAAGTTTGACTGGATCTTGGGAAGACAGTCCTTCAAACGGGCACCGGAAACAAGAGATGGCCCTCCTTGAGGCCGATTTGTATTTGTCCAGTGTTTGGCACTTTTGACATCTAGTGTACGTACGTACCAGCTAGCTGACAGTTGCAGACTGCAGTTAGTTGGAATCCAAACTTTGAAAAATGCATAGCATATTGCTTTTTTAGAGGAAAGGCAATTATTTTATTACCGAGCACTTAAAATCTCTAATGCACTGTCCATGAAGGAAATCGCAAAGAAAAATGTAGATAATTAGGATTACAGTAAGTTGGGAAATACTTTGATGAGCTTTCTTCACACAATGCAAAGGAATTAGTAATACAAAATTTACAGTTTTTGTCAAGATAAAATGAGTTTATTTCCTATGAAAACTTTTGTTTTGTTTTGTTTTGTTTCCTCTCACCCTTTACTAGACAATTCATGTCATAAGGGAAAATCTTGGTCTGTTTTGCTTTCCAGACTCTAGTACAGTCCTAATCTGGTACATATATGCACTTAATAAGCTTTTGTTTGATTGTTTGTTTTGTTTTTTGGGGGAGATACTAAGGATTGAAATCAGGACCTTGAGCTAGTGAGGAACACGCCAGAATTACTGAACTAAATCCCTGGCCCATACGCGCTGTTGAAACCAAGTTACTGAATAAAGTGAAAGTCATCTCAGAAGTGCAGTGCTCAGAACATCCACATATTACAGACTATTGTAATAAAAATTAGTGAAAGTTTAACTACAAAGAGATTTCTCTCGGGTATGGGGTAGTGCAAAATAGCTACTTTTACAAGTGGCCTCTCAATCTCATCTTTTATGTCTAACTTTCTTTATTTTGGTCAGTTTTCTTACCTACATTTATTCAAATGTGTATACAAAGTGTGTATACAAAGTGCATTTTGTGTATCAAAACTAAACTGAATGAGTTTTTAAAAACTAAACACAGTTGAATTGTTAGAATTGTCAACAATTGTTGAATTGTTAGAAACTTACATTTACTTCATTTTAAATGTTATTGACTGTAGATTTTTGAAAATGTAATTGACTGTAGATTTCATCCTACTATAAAAATATGTAAATATTTGTAGTTGAACGCTGTGATACCTCACGTGCTAAGAATGAGTGATATCTTGGAATTTCCGTAATTTCAATAATTCTGAAGTAATCTTTAGAATTTCATTTTTCTTTTATTTTCTCCCTTCTACTTTAGGAACATTTTAGTTCAAGATTTTGGAAAATCAATATCTAACCTTGTGATCTGATGTGAGAAAAATGTTTTTTTCTGCCTAGAGAATATGAGGCTCACTCAGTGGTCGGCTTTTCCAGAAATTTCAGTTCAAGTTTCAAAAATTTGAGTCTTAGGAGGAGGCTGACAGCCCGCGCTCTCTTCAGTCTGGGTAACAGCACCTCTGTTTCCAAAATATGGGTCCAGGACCGTATGAGCTTTTGGCGGCGAAAACCTACTGGCTCAAATTTTTCAAGAATGTAGCAGTCTTTAGTCGCCGCATTGTCGCATTCCTGGTGTCCACGGGCCGTGCCCTCGCCCAGAAGCCTAGTTGGAAGCCGCGGGGTGCCCATCGCCTGCCTGACCAAGATCTGCTCCACAATTCCACGCTGTCACTCTTGGACTAAGAGGGGCCCGAGAGGTCAGAGCAGAATTACCCTGACACCTGACGGGTCTCTAGGATCTTCGCCCTTCGGCCCCACCCTCCGCGTCCCCGCCCCTTCAGATTCCAGCGCCCGCCGCCGCCGCCGCCGCCGCCGCCGCCCTCGGAGGGTTGTCCCTCGCCGCCCGCCGTAGCCCGGCCGGCTGCCGTTCCCAAGATGGCCGCAGCGCGCACAACTCCTGCGGCGGGCTAGGAGCGGAGGCGGAGCCGAGTCACTCCCGCACTCTGGGCTCTAGTCCCCTGCGCCAGGCTGCAGCTTACTGACCGCCGCGGCCATGCGGGGCTCTGTGCACGGATGAGAGAAGCCGTCGCCGACCTGGTGCCTCCTCCTGCCTGCGCCGTCATCCCTGCCGCCGCCATGGAAGAGCCGCCGCCGCCACCGCCACCGCCGCCGACGCCGACGCCGCCGACGCCGCCGCAGGAACCCCAGCCAGAGTGCAGCCTGGCGACGAGGTGAGTGCTACCCTGCAGCCGATGGCTGGAGCTTGGTCCGGGCCTGCATGGGGGAGATTCTTCTTTTCAGGTGGGGAGGGACACATGCAGGCTGGGCAGCGGCGGGAGGGGCTCCGTGCAGCCCGGGGACCGGCCACCGCGACAGACTCTGCGCGAGTAGCGCGCCGCGGGTCCGGCGGAGCGTGCAGCTGGCTGGCCCTCCTTGCAGGCTTGCCCTGCTAGCTCTGGACTCCGCGAGGGCGCTGGGGGCCGGGAATCCTGTGCGGCACTTTTCGCGCGAGCTCCTGGAGCCCTGGAACTCCTCATTGCGTTACTGAGGGAAGGTGGTCTCACTCCGTCCTCACTCGAGAGAAGGAGACTCGCGAAGCGAATGCACCCCATTTATTGCCCTGCATCTTCTTCCCTCCGCACCCCCCACCTGGTATCTGTGGTCTGAGGAGAAACAGCACTTAAGTCTATTCAGATAGACAAGTTAGTTTCTCTTTCTGAGGGCCTTGTAGTGTTCTGTCTTTTAGCAGTAGCGTTGCACGTGCATATAAAGTAAGAATTGATTTGTCTAAAACTTTGCTACGGCAGGAAATCTTAAGATGAAACTTTTGTCCTGGAAGTATTTAGTTGCATTTTGTTCCGTAGAGACTCATTAACAACTTTTATGTCTTTTTAGTTAAATTTTAATTAAATTTTTTCCTCTTAGCTACTTATGTTTGAGTGTTAAAATGCTCTTATTATTCCTAGTACTTCTGCATCCTAGAGTCAGCTTGCAGATTGCTGCCCCCTGTTCCCTATAATGAAACTACTTCCATAGCTCCTACCACCCAAGATCTATATAGTTCTAGGAATAAGTCAGCTAAATGTCCTTTTTCTTTGTTTAAAAAGAAATTTTAAACAAATCTGTAATTGTACTTAGAGTAAATACAAGAGCCACATTCTCGCTTGTCATCACCTAGTCGACCCAAATACATTTATTTTTGTAAGCTGTAAATAAAGTCATTGCTTCACTTTCTTAATTCTAAGAGATTCTGTGAACTTTCAAGAAAGTTTTCTAAATAATGGCTCAATGTATAAGGAGAATTTCTTTTGAATTCATCTGACATGTTTTAGAAGTCAGAAAGCTTATTTGATGTAAATGTGTTTATAAATTTAGTTCTTGAACAGTTTTGACTCCTTGAGCTTTTCTTTAAAAATAAGAATTTTGAATTCTTATTACATGCTTAAAAGCTTAGCACTTATTAAATTACCATTAGCAACTCGTTTACCTTTTACAGCAATTATATGAGAAAGACCCTATTTTTACCTATTTTTGATGAACAAGGAAATGTAGGCACAGAGGTCAAGTATCTTGTCCAGAGTTTCACAGCTGGTTACGAAAGAAGGTTTCCCTGAAGTCCATGCCATAATTATCAGAAGGAGATGTGATTTCGTTATCTATAGAGTAGAAGTTATAATTTTGTACAACTCTTTTCTGGGAAAAAAATGAACTTGAACATTCTTAGGTAAAAGAAAAAGGGAAGAAAATGAAAATGTGCTGTAAAAACAGCAGCTTTTGCAGTAATAAAAAGAAACCTTGATTTTGCAGCCAGCTTTCTGTCTGTCTTTGTTATAATAAAAATAGGTCAGGGTGATGGGCATCATCCAACTTTAATTGAACAGCCCTGTACAGAACAAGAAGATCTTAGAAATATTTCTCTTAGCAACATTGCAGTTAATTTTACCATAGCAAATCTATGAAACAGATTATTTGATAAAGCTGTTGTTTTGCATTTTTTATGCCGTCATTGTCATCCCTTTTTTAATATGAAGAGCTGACCTCAGACAAACTTATTGTAGATCTTTGGTAAAAGATGTTGCAGGGGGTCTCCAGTTATCTATTTTAATTTCATTTGTCTTTATAACCATCTAAAAGAAGCTCAATTTGTACATTCAAAATGTGCAGACCCGAAGCCTTTTCACATTTGGAGAACAATAATTAATCATCAGTTGTGCTATCCGGTTGACTGGTTTTTAGCAGGCCCTAGTAAATCTGTTTCTTCTATCTTATGGCAGTGTGTCATTGATTAGGAAGGTTGTATGAATGCACAGGTCTTTCGTAGAATTCAGGCCTGTACATGTTGACTCCTGAGCTGTACTGCAAGTGCACCACTGTAGCAGATGCCAGGCAGCCTAGTACATGTGTTCAGTGTGTGCTTTTCTCCCCACGCCACAGTTATGCAATGATTGAAGAACACAAAACAGTTTGAGAGGTGATAGTACCTTCTTACAGTTTTACTGCTTATGGTCAGTTGTGAATATTTCTTGTCTTTATTTTTGGTAAGGAGCTCATGATGAGGATGATAATTGTTATTAGTGATTAAATGTTGTAGTACACATTCCTTATATCTGTTTTATGCTTCTGGCTCAGTTTTCGAGGAATCCTGAAATTACTAGGACAGCTATTAGAACTAATTTGAACAATTTACCTTCGTAATTTCTTGGATCTGTGCACTTAAAAAAACAGAATAAATTGGATACTAAGTCTACTGAACCTTTCATTTAAAATATTTATATTAAACACAGCCTTTTGTTCTTACCTTTATAAATAACATGCCAATGAATCTAATGATACCTTGTTTTTAACCAGTGGCTGTTATTTTGTATGATGGGATCCTTGTAAGTTCATTTGAAAAAATGCATTTCACTAATAAAAGAGTACTTGAATACTATCACTCATAGACACTTGATCTCTCTCTCAACTTGAATGCCCAGTTGAGCCTACTCGTTCTGGTCTTTTTTTTTTTTTTGAGACAAGGTCTCGCTTTTGTGGTTCAGTCTGGCCCTGAGCTCAGCCTCAAACTAATATCACAGCAACCCTCCTGCCTCTGCCTCCCAAGTGCTGGGGTTACAGGCGTGAGCCACCACGCCTGGCACTGTGGTGTGCGGTACTAATTGCTGCTGTGTGAGTCTCCATGCCCAGTATTGTATGTGGTTAACCGAGGATGGAACCCGGGTCCTTGTGCTTGCAAGACAGGCGCCGGAACCACTGAGCTAAATCCCCGGCCCGCTGGTTCTAGTCTTGACATTGGATCTAACTATCATTGGTCTTGCTGTGGAGCTGCAGACCTACTGTGCAGCACTGGTGATGGCAAAACTCTAGACCACTAGAGTAGTAGATACTTATGGAAGGGGTAGCTTTATTCAGAGAGACAATCACCTGACAGTAATAACAGAGCCCCGGCAATGGCAGAAACTTCATGATTTGATTGAAGACAACTTTGAGTGGACTCCTTTTAATTGCTGTGTTGTTGGAAGGTGTTCTTTTTCCTTCTCGTGTTTTCTTGGTGTCTTACAAATCTTGTTATTATAGAAATAATAAAGATACAAGTCTTTGACAACTTTTTGGATATGTTTACCTTAACTTCCTGTTATTTAACAATTCCTTATTATTCAGTGATTATCGTTGTACTCATAGCATTTTCTTTTCATTTGATCAGTGGTATGTATTTTGTTTAAAGACTTTAAGATTGCCTATCAGCAGGCTATTGGAAATAGTTTCATTAAAGAGAAGAAGAGAATGGCTGGTCATTCTGGGTCGTCTTAGGCAGGCATCACACTGGATGAGCAAGGTGGAGGTGCTGAGCCCCTGCTCAGGCACAGCTACTCAGCTTCGTCTGTGATGGGTAGGTCAGCATATTCTCTTGTCTGTCAAAAGCCAAAATATAATTAAGAGATTGACTGGTAACCATGACATTAGTAAGGGAAATGACTTGAACGATCTTGGTGACTAATGGTAACAGACCGGAGCAGTTGGCTTGCGTCCCTGTCCAGCGCAGCCCTCACTCCTATGAAAGATAGACAGCTTTACTCTAGAGTTTTCATTTTTCCAGTCTTTACACAGGTTGCTTTGCTTTTTTTTT
>PVIR01003261.1:5668-91058 GCA_004026965.1 Petromus typicus
CCGGAACCACTGAGCTAACTCCCCGGCCCAGGTTTTATATCTTTTACCCCTTTAAGAAAACTCATGTCCTTAAATGGTGCCAAATCAATACAAACCATTATATTCTCTAAGTCCCTGTGATGGTGATAATCTACTACTGATACGCTGAAGGAAACCATTTAGGACATTATGAGGCAGGTGGAAAAGGGTATAGTCACACCATAGAACAGGAATGTTTGTGTTTCTAGCCAAACTTTAAAAATTTCTCAAGCTGAATACTCTGACTCCTCCCCATCACTCTAACAGGTAACTTTGGTTGCGTTCTACTCAACTGCACCCACACTTGTCACAATAATTTAAATAAGTAACTTGGGGAAGAGGCTGTTAGATAAATGAGCTATTTTCAATTCAATTTCCATTTGTTATCTTTTCAGAGTCCAAGGAATAGATAATGCCTCTGGGGTTTCAGATTTTCATGGACAGTATTCAGAAGTGTCAACAATGTTTAGGGCCTTCACTCAAATAGGCTGAGAAAAGGAGCCGGAAATGGCTTATTCATTCAAGAAATGCTCAGTGAGGGCTTATTTTTGTCTTATTGGTTGTCAGCTAATCCTGAGGATACAGTAGGGGACAATAATTAAAAATAGAACAGTCCCTGTCCTGTGAGGCTTGGTGAGGAAAAACAGACATTTATAAGTCACAAATATAAGGATAAAGTGAGGTTTCATAAGGATCATCAAAGGGAAAGCTGCTTTGGGATAAAGAATCAAATGAGTTTCTTTGAAGAAGGATATTAGAAGTGAGTTTAGGGCCAGAGATTTAGCTCAGTGGTTCCAGTGCCTGCCTTGCAAATGCAAGGGCCCAGGTTCAATCCTCGGTAACAACATACAACAATGCCAGGCATGGATACTCACGCCCATCAGCAATCATAACCACATACCACAATGCTGGGCATGGTGGCTCATGCTTGTAATCCCAGCACTCAGGAGGCTGAGGCAGGAGGATTGCTGTGAGGTCCAGGCTGAGCTCAGAGCCAGCCTGAACTACAAGGTGAAACCCGGTCTCAAAAGAAAAAAAAAAGTGAGCTTAATTAAGAGGCTGAGCATCATGAAAAGAAGGCAAGAAGCCCCCCAAAGCTGTGTACCCCATGTGTCTAGGTGGAAGAGAAGGAGTGGAGAAGGAGTAGGGAGCCAGCCTTGCAGGATGGGCGTCCCCACGTGCGGATGTGAAACTTGCCCGGAGCACCCCGAGCTCACTGAGGTAGGGCGGGAGCAGCGCCTCTCCTTCACTCAGTCCCAAGGCCCTGCGTGTTCTGTCTGTAAAGCACACTCTACATGCAGAGATGCGTTCCCTGGCCATTATCAATGATTATTCGTCAAAATACAGTATAAGAATAAAAATACATACCTTAACAGTTCCTGTTTTTAGCAAAACCTTTAAGTATTTAGGCAGGCTGTGTAGTATTGGGCTTGTCTTTGTAGTTTTAGTCTGGGTGAATATGACAGGAAGGTCTGATCCTGCGGTTTATAAAACTCTGCATGGCACACAACATTCCACCTTATTGAAATTAGCTTAAGATCCGTGGATCTCCTGTTTATAAAACTTACGTTAGAGTAATAAGGAATTTCCATTTTGCCCAAGATTCCTGGAAAAGGCCACAGGGAAAAAAGAAACTCAAAGAAAGATAACCCCTCTAGTGATCTCTTTGTCCCCCGCATAAGCACCAAAGCTATCCAAATATCATTCAATTTAGATTTTGTGATATATACATTTATATGTGGAAGTAGAGGGAGAAGACATGACAGCTGATGATGTCAGAAATTAG
This sequence comes from Petromus typicus, assembly GCA_004026965.1. Classification (NCBI taxonomy): domain Eukaryota; kingdom Metazoa; phylum Chordata; class Mammalia; order Rodentia; family Petromuridae; genus Petromus; species Petromus typicus. The sequence continues at coordinate 7,473 of PVIR01003261.1, forward strand.
CAAAATGTGACTTTCTCTTCATAAGGTTTATATGAATTTCCTAAATGTGGAGTCTGAAGTAAAAATGAGTGAACAGCATCTGTCTGCTCCAACTTCCTCTCCCCACCCATCCTGCAGCAAGAAAACTCGCGCTGTCTGAAGAAAGCTTTCTCAGGGCCGAGGATTTAGCTCAGTGGTTCCAACGTCTGTCTTGCAAGTGCAAGGACATGGGTTCAATCCTTGGTAACCACATACCATACTGAGCGTGGAGACTCAACCAGCAGCAATCAGTACCACATACCACAGTGCCGGGCGTGGTGGCTCACGTCTGTAATCCCAGCACTCGGGAGGCAGAGGCAGGAGGATTGCTGTGGTGTGAGTTTGAGGCTGAGCTCAGGGTCAGCCTGAACTACAAAGCTAAACCCTGTCTCAAAAACCTAAAAAAAAAAAAAAAGAAAAGAAAAGAAAGCTTTCCCAATAGGGCAAACACACAGGCCGACTGAAACCTCTCAAGAATGAAACATCTTATATAATGTCAATTCCAAAGAATTCAGTGTATATAGCAGCATTATTGGAGTTTGTACTAAGATCTGAAATACTGATGTGTGGTGAGTGACTTTAATAACAAATTTGCCTCCTAAGAAGCAGTACAATCCTCACAGAATTGTATTACTCTGTGTCATTTTCCTATATGCAGTATAATATTGAAGCCATAGTTTATTTTTATTTTCTCCTTCCAATATTGTGAGGAAACTAGATTACCAAGGTGGAAGTCGATCTCTCCCACAAAGCTACTTATCTTCTTGACATGCAGAGTGTTTGCCAATGTCAGACTTTTGCGGCCTTAGAAAGGGAACCATATATGGTCATCAGTGAGCCAAACAAGCTATCTGTCTGGAAGGATAGGATAAGAGGAATCAGAATTCAAATTTCTAAAATTTTTGTAATGACAAAAGAACCAGCATATTCAGAATTTTTTTCTTTATTTTCTTAGAACAGAACATACACTATGTATACTGCAAAAATCTCAAAGCAAAAGTGGCATATAATAGTTATTAAAAATATTTTGGATCTTTAAAAAAATTATTTCTTTTTTTTTCAAAAAGAACAAAAGATTCATTTTTCATCCATCTTTCCAACCCACAAGTTCAGCAGTATGAGGATAGGAGGTAGGGAGAAAAGAGCAGGCAACATCTCTGGGAAAGAAATGTTTCCTTTTCTAAACTGAGAAAGAAATGCTGAGACCTTGTCAACCAAGAACACCCAGAAGCAGTACTTTGCTCTCAGAAAAATGAAGGCAGACCTTTGACAAGTTCTAGAATCAGTTAAAAATCAGAAAATGGAGTTTCTCCCCTCCTAGAGTACTTGCCAATCTCTCCACCAATTATCCTAGGAGTACTTTAACCCACAAACTTCTTAGCTGCATAGACAATAAATAAGACATGTAGTTATTTTGAAGCCAGTACATGCACAGGATCGGAGGTTAATGTAGGAAAATGGATTCTGGCTAGACTGACCCAGGACTGGATGAGTCTGAGGTAATTTCATTGAAGAGCTTGTCAGACATTTGCCATCTAGTCTCATATTGCTTTTGTTTTTGTACTTCTGTTGAATGTCGGAAAATTGTCTTTATCCGAATAAATTGTCTTTATCCATCTATGTTCTTAAAAGTCCTAACAGTGTTCCAAATAGCAATGTGACTCCTGTTGCTTCGTCAAGTGGAAACATTTAAAACTTTTTAAAAGAAATATCTCCCTATGGATCTTTTCTCTGGCATATATAAGAGTTCAAGCCCAAATCTCCAGAAGGGGAAAAAAAAAATCAGTCAAATTTGCTGTTTGGAACTTTGGTTGCTTTCCTGAGTCATATGACTTTTTGTTAGGCAGCTCATGCAAACAGTTTACCCTTAGGCTTTCCACCAAACTCTTTGTAGTCATCCAGAAAGAACAAAACATAATTACTACTTCTCTTACTCTCACGTGTTTCATCTCCCCCAAAGATTTTCCAAAGAACAGGAGAAATGACCTTGAATTACAAAAGAATTTCTCCTTAAAACCTGAACAGGGAAAATATTCAGATTATGCAAACAGAATGTACTCCTCTCTCCAAAGTATGGAACTCAAACCCACACACCGCTGCTCTCTTTACTTGTCCATAAACCTGCTCTGTCAGTGAAATCTTTCCTTCCTCTCTCCTCATTCTGCAGTGTTTGTCTACACATTCCCACATTTTTGGTCAAGCAGCTCTGAGTCCCATAAAGACCATTTGGCAGTGTTAGAAATGCCACTTGGAATTCGGTGGTTTCCACATCACCACCATGAAAAATGCTTCCCATTTAATTCATAATAATAGCATTTTGTGTTTGTTTATTTATTTATTTATTTATTTATTTATTGTCTCTTCAAAGCACACTGTCACTATTAATGAACTAAATCAGCCTTTGCTATTTTATGATCTGTCTCATTAAAATGGGGTGGATTTTCTCTGTGGTAGTCACTAATGTGAAGCTGTTTTCTTCTGGTGAACACTGCACTTAACTAATGTAAATTTATTTTTTAATCATGTGCTCACATAGAAAATTTTCCTAGAATATATTTTTAATGTTGCACCCATACTACAGCATTACAGGGAGCATTTTAATCTACACAGGCATTTTAAACTATAAAGACACAAATATTCTTTAATGTAGTCCTAAGTACTTATAAATTATTTATAAAGATCCCCTAAGTAAATATGTTGAAAGTCCAGTGATAGGAATGTAAATTGTTTGCTCTGTGAACATTATTGCTCTTTAATTATTTGTGTACTAGTAAGTGACTGACTTACTGAAGAAATGAGGCTTATTTAGTAAATGCATTTAAAAAAAAAAACTGCATTTACAAGGAAACTCTGAATTCTGAATCTACCATATTTTAACTCTGATGTTTCAGCTATTACTTGACCATTTCACTTATGAATTTGATGGTTACTTTCCAGAAATTTGATAGAATGTGGGAAGGAGATATTTCTTGGCAAGTAAGTGTATGTGCATTTCCAAATTTAGGCAGAAATAGGATCCTACAGACTGTAGGTTGAGAAATTCTGTAAACATTGATCAGTTGCCTCCCATCTTCCATTCCCCCTTCTTTGGGTAAGAAACTTCTGATTGCTGCCAGAGAACTTCCTATTCCGCTACTTTTAGCCATGAGCTTCAAAGAGAGTTGTTTTGCCCCCCGCTCCAAAGGTTGGTCTGCCTTGCTTTCCTTCCCCATTGGTTTGAGGGTTGGTGTATAGGTTGAGTCTAAGCCAACTTAGCTCATTATACTCCGTTTAGCATAAAAATTAATACAGAGCAACCATTTCATCTATGCTGGTCCCAGGGGCTTTCCTGGGAATTTTGGGTATAGACTCTTTTTGCCTTGGATGGTACTGTAGATACTATGAGACCTGTAGCTGGGGCTGTCATTTTCATTCTTAAATATATAAGAGGAAAGCCCAGAAAGGCAAAAGGAGTGGAAAACAACTCTGTGGAACCTGATTTGAGGAGGACTTCACAGAAAAGGGAGCAGAGACACAAGCAAACTAGGGACCTTGTGATTGTAACTGAATTTGTATAGGATAAGGAAGAGACTTAACAAAAAAGAGACCCCAAAGTACATGAACTCAAAAGATAAGTTCCCTTTTTAAATGCTTTATCTCCCTCATATCCATATGGAGCTGAGTAGTCAAGACTAGTGGATAGTTTGGGGTCATGAGGTCACCTAGGGACCCTGGATCTTCTCATCATGTTATTCTCTATGCCCCTAGAAAGTCGTCATGTCCCAAGAGGAAATGGCTTCACTACTAAAGTATTACATCCATGATTCAGTACAAGAAAACAGACTAGGGGGGAAGTTGTAAGGTGGGTAGGGGAATGGGAAAAATGAGAATTAAGTTGTGTCATATAGGAGTACAACGTTCAATATTGAATGTGATCATGATGTGCATATATAATGTACCAATAAAGATTTGAATTTTTTAAAAAAAAGGAACATTGCAGCTCTTACAAATATTTTGGGCCTGACCATTCTTTTCTACTCGGATCTATCTCATACACTGTAGGATGTTTCACAAAATCCCCCCTAGGTTTCCATAGCATCTTCTCCCTTCAAGTTTTGACAGTCAAAAATATTCCCAGAAACTGCCAACTACTTTAATGATGTGTTGTAGGGCTACATACATCCCACTTCTGCTCAAATCGAGGAGACCAAGGGTAGTCACCCAGCTCTCCTGAGCCAGAACATCTGGGAAATGCATTTCTAGCTGGATCAACTAGCTTCCAGTGAAATTTCAGGAGTTGTATTTTTAGTTTGACTTTATACCATTTTGAAACGAGTTTTCACTCAGTTGAAATGCAAGGTCCTAATATAAAACTACATCGCTTTCTTCATCCAAGATGAAATGCAGTGAACATCATCCATAGAAAAAACGATGAAAGGAATACCACCTGAAGTTACTCAGAAGCTGGGTACTGGTTCAGAAGGGATTGAACACAACAGTTGAAATGTGTCTATTTCTAACTGAGCAAAGTCTTTGGATGAATTGGAAGAGCCATGATCACCACGGTCCCGGGTCACTGCGGTAGTTAAGAAAGAAGGAACTGTTGTGCAAAATTATCAAAATGAAAACAGCAGGCATCTCGCATTATTTGGCTTTGAGTGGCTGCTTTCTGCTTCTCATTGTAAATACAAAAAGCCTTTAGTGGCTCCTTTGTATCTCACACAAAAGGATCATTGCTTACAGCCAGCTGTTTGGCAATTATATTTCTATGAAGTTGGAATAATTTGACATTAGAACTGCCTAAGGGAAGAAGGGGATGGCAATGATCTAGGGCATTGGGATAGAGTTCAGAATAGTAATGCAGGAAGTTCACACTTCACAAGGAAGTGGCCTTCCCAAACTTTGTCTCTGAGCCCATAGTTCTGAGTTGAAAACGTATTTTCTCGTAGGAGTATTGCTTTTGTGTTAGTAGAGCACCACAAAAGTCCTCCAGTACAAGACAGTATAAAAGAAAAGGCTGCAGGGCAAAGATTTGTCTAAACATACCGACTGAGCAACTCATCAGTAAAATCTTCAGGGAAGAGGTGACTTTTAAGCCAAGATTAAGGTGGCGAAAGGAAGGGCACTTCAGGCTGACGGACAGCCCGTTCAAAGACACGGCCTTTAAATTCTTGGTGAGGACAGCACACTTCCCCCACCATGGGTAGAACAGTGTGTTTCTACCACGAAGAAAATAAAACAAGCAAGTGAGGATGGGGCTGTGAATGCCACTGATGATTGTTAATGAAAAGGATGATGTGATCAGGCACAGGTTTGATGATTATATGAAGAATTCTTTAAAATTGAGGACATGATTACAAGAGAGATTGGATTTCTGATTTTGAGAAGGGGCAGTGAATTAGAAAAAGAAAATGAACCAAAAAAAGAAGAAGAAGAAGAAGAAGAAGGTAAATTGGCAGCACATGGTAACTTATGAGAGGTAGAGAAAGACTTGATGATAGCCCAAGAGCTCCTGACTTTTTGGCCTAGTACGCTGGAATCACAGCGTGAGTCAGGCCTGAAGGGAACAGAAAGAGCTCAGGGGTTTCTGTCTGGAGAATAATAGGGAATCGAGGCAGTTGTGATTTCTAGTACAGCAAATGGGCTGTGTGTACGTTTCTAAAAACTTACCCACTGGGTCCCTGTTAGTAAAGGAAAACCACTTACTGAAGTTTGTGCTGAGTTCCAGCTTTTCCCCAAGTTTACTTTGTATGCTTTTTCAGGGACATAGCTCTCCATGCTGAAAACAGTGCCAGTGACACTGGTATTGGTCATGACAATGCATTCCAGAACCAGATTCTACAATCAGAAATTCTGTTTCATAGAGGTAACAGTAACTTTGGAAATGCAGAGCATCTGAGAAAGGAAGTAAAAAGACCTATTAGGCATGTGAAAATAATATGAAATGTGAGAAAGTCACAAAATGTATCCTTCAGAGCCCCAAGGCAGAGGGAGGAAAGGAGAAAATAAAGTTGTATCAGCTCATATCAAAGAGAAAAAAGAGGAGGAAGAACACTGTGGCAATGCCAGCTGTGGTGGGATCAGTGGGACAAGGGTGCCAAGTCTTCACCATCTCGGTGCCCAGTACAGTGAACAATTTCACAGTTCATATCGTTGTAGCTTAAACACAATGGTTCCCCATCCCTCACTCTAGATAGGAAGCTGTGAAGAGTAAAAAAGCAAAGGAGAGAGGAATTTTAATAACTAAGAAGAAATTGGGCTATCCAATTTTCTCAAGTAGGAAAGAGTTAACAGAAAAAGTAAGAGAGAAAATAGAGATAATGCCTCCTATCAACCATTAGTATTAACTACTCCCTCCCTGACAACAACAAATCTCAAGGACAAAGGATTCATTTTCTCCAAGTCATCATTTTCAGGAGCATAAGGAAAGTAGATACTTCGTACATAATATGCCCCAGGGTGTCAACATTAGGTGGTCCTTGAATTTGCAATGAAAGCTCAATAAATCATGGCTTTTGATTCACACTATCCAAGGGCCTCAGCGATAAGATTCCATTTGTAACCAGCAGAGGTTATCTCACCTCTGTGGCTAATGAGAAGCCTTCTGCTCACTTGTAAAGGTGGGCCCCAGCTCAACAAAGTGACTCGGGGACAGTATGGCTCACACAAGTCACCTTAGAGGGTATCACTTTCACCAAACAATAGTAGTAATTAATAATAATATGTTCCCATCTCATTCTGAAGCAGTAACTCAGTTTAACCCTCACAGTTCTGTGGGCTAGGTATTGCCATGTTTACTACATGGCACTTGAAGAAACTGTGGCATAACAGGGTAAATAACACTGCCAGAGGACAGCAGAGCTAAGATCCACATTCGTTTGGATTTTGAGTCAGTACAAACAAGCTGTATACTAAATTGTCTCCCCAACACATCACAAAAGGCAGCAGGTTTAAAAACAGAGGACCTGGATTTGGGGGTGGGGGTGGGGATCACCTTTTCTGAGGCCCAGTGTCCTCAAAGGGATTATGATAGGGTTAAAGGAATATATGCATGTGCGCTCTCTCGCTCTCTCTCTCTCTGTCATACATCACACACTTTCAACAAATATATCTGATTTGCACATACAAATATATGTATGCATATATAAATATATATATTCTAAAATATAAAGGAACATTAGTAGTTTAAACCTAAAATGTTTTCAATTTCATTTCACCCAATTTCTCTATTTTCATGTATCCTGAAAATCTATATATTACCATTATCTTTGGATGGTATCTTCCATGTTCTTTCTCCTTTTTTAATTAAAAAGAGTTTGTCTTGATAAACAGAATAATCATTCTTACAAAGAGTGGAGAGATAGGGCTGGGGATTTAGCTCAGTGGTAACACACCTGCCTTACAAGAGCTAGGTCCTGGGTTCAATCCCTGATACTGGCAGAAAATAAAAAAGAGTGGAAAGAATATCAATTTTTTTTTCTAAATGATCATTTCTAGACCTAATAAATTTGATTGCTAAACAATAGAACTTTCTCTTTAAATTTGTTTGTTCTATTAGTTTTCTATAGTGCTGCCATGAAAAATTTTTACCAATCTTGTGGTTTAAAATAATGCATATCATATGGGCCAGGGATTTAGCTCAGTGGTTCTGGTGCCTGTCTGGCAAGCGCAAGGGCCCGGGATCAATCCCTGGTTGACCATATACAATACTGGGTGTGGAGACGCACACCGAGCAGCAACCAGTACCACACACCACAGTGCTGGGCGTGGTGGCTCACGCCTGTAATCCCAGCACTCGGGAGGCAGAGGCAGGAGGATTGCTGTGATGTGAGTTTGTGGTGAGCTCAGGGCCAGCCTGAACTACAAAAAGAGACCCTGTCTCAAAAATAAAATAATAATAATAATAATAATAATACATATCTAGTTCTACCAGTTAGAAAAATCTGACACATGCCACTAGACACACCATCCCCTGCCTTCTCTTCAACCACCATATACATCAACTTTGCTTCTATTTTTCCTTTTACCATCAATTTTTTTTCACTTATTTGCTGTCCCCTGTCCTCTCCAAGCTCCCCTTCCCATTGGAAGACTTTCTTCCTTAATTCTTCAACAAAATTTTTAAAAGAAGTCTGACACAAGTATTATTGGACTAAAATCAAAGTGTTAGCAGGGCCGGATTCCATTCCAGAGGATCTAAAGTGAATCTATCTCCTTGCCCTTTGTAGCTTTTACAGAGCACTGAGAGTCCTTAGGTTATAGCCCCTTGTTCCATCGGCAAAGCTAGCCAAAAAAACACCTCTCTGACCCTTCTTATGTTGCCAGATCTCTTTCTAACCATAGTCAGGAAAGAGTTTCTCTTTTAAGGAGTCTTATGACTGAATTAGGGCCTCCTGGATATTCTAGGATGACATCATAGTCCCTAATCATATTTGGAAATTCCTTTTTGCCATATCACACCACTTCAATAGGTCAGTATGTGATATTTTTGCAAAAGCTTTTATTCTGCCTGCTAGAATTCTGAAATTAGGAACAAACACTCAGTTTGGCATATTAAAAGGCTTATCAACTTATAAAAGTTTAACAGTGATCTCAATACAGTATCCTAAAAAAATAAAATCTTCCAATCAGCACCGCTGATATGACAAAAGCGAGATAAAGTCTAGCTAACCTGATTTAGAACAAGAGCAAAATCTGACAGTGTTGGGTGAAGGACAGCAGCGACATGTCCATGATGAAACTGAACAAGAGGCTGCAAATGACCCAAAATGAGGTCACAAAGCTATCCACATTTTCTTGGAAATGATGAATCTTCTTTGATCCTAGGTTATCATTTTTCAGAAAAGCTGGCCAGTTGACCATGCCTCCTTGGAAACTAACCATCTGAGAAAAAGACCTTCTCTACCAAAGTTTCTTTTAGGTCTTTACTGTTGTTTTAAGACAAATTTAAACAAATAAAAGAGGTTAAGTATCCCAAGTCTTACATCTGTTTCTGTTACCTAAATGGCGATGAACAAGACCTCAGGGTTTAGATGACGAGGCTGTTCGGGGGGACGCCTGGAAACAGAAGGATTCCACAAGCCACAGAGACACAAAGTGCTTAAGGATAATCACCCAATTACGTAGCTTGCATATTTCCTTGTGCTATTTACATGTTTCCGAAAACCTAAGGGATATTTAAATGCCACCCCATGGGATCTAGCAGCTTTGAGGAAAGCAGCTTTATTGAAGAAAAGCAATAGCAACATCAGTGAAAGTTGTAGCAGCTTATTTTACGATTTCCATAGGATTGCATCTTACTCTATAAACACCAGGACTTTTGGGCTGCAGAGGACGGAGCTGGCAAGGACTGGCTTTGTAGCACAGTCTCTAAGACAGAACAAATTTAACTATCCAGAGTCTTGGTTTGCAGGAGAAGTCTTTGGTCTTTGGCTTTAAATATTTGTATGTTCTCAAGGCATAGGTATGACTAGGTGGATGGGTATATTACCATTTAGAGGACTAATTGTGATCATGAAATATATATAAAATGTACCAACAAAATCAATTTGAAAATGTACCTGATTAAAGGCAAAAATACAAGGGAAAAAATAGGAAAAAGGAACAAGTTCCAGATCTCAGAAAAAATTATCAGTGATCTAAGCAAAGGATAAGGGTCATATGCAAAGGGACCAGGGTCTGGGACAAGATTTCAGGACAGTTATAAAATAAAACCAATCTAGAAGTCAATGAAAAATGAAGGCAACAGAGAAGCAATATTTACAACTTCAAATTGCTGGACCAAAAATATGTAGCTAGAGGTGTAGCTTGGGCAGAATCCATGTTTAGTGTGCGTGAGGCCCTCGGTTCCATCTCAGTCACCTCCCTCCCCCAAAAATATGCTAGACTCTGTTTTAGTAAATACAAATAGCAAATGGCACAGACAAAGTTTCTGTTCTTCAGGATGGAGCAAGAGAGAACAACCTTTGTAAAACATATAGTTTTCTCTTCAACTCATGATGTGGAAGAGAGGAGAGAGTGTTAAGGGGACTTAACAATAGGCGTTTGGATGATTTAACATTTTTTTTATCGTTGCTTTTTGATGTTTTTGCATAACGAACATGGACTACATATAAAATGCAACAATCTCTAAGAAAACAATGGCGTTTTCTTTTGCATTCTGACCATCGGTTCCGAGTGACGTGGAAGTATGTGGTTCATCCAGTAGTTGTGGAGCTGCGAGTGGGGCTGCCTCGCCAGTACTTTAGGGGCCTCAGAGGTTCGGGGCGCATGGGCGTGTGGGACACTCAGAATCCTCCCGCCCCTTTTCTCATCATCTCTTAAATATCACTTCCACGAGCCACTCCGCAGGCCCTGATGTTCTATTAGATCTCTACTCCACACAGCACTCTTTTCTTCTACTTTCACTGTTGTTTCATTTCTTTCTGAACCTGTTCACCCCACCGCCAAGTCCTCAGGGAAACAGAGAGTCTGCTGTGTCCGCTGCCGCATCCCGGGGGCCTAGCGGTGCTCATCACATCTCAGGCACTCGCTTAATACTGGTTGAGTATGAATAAATGAACGAAAGACACGACTCTTGTGTCCTCTCTTTGTCGAGTTTTATTCCCATACAGTGGTATGGCAGCCAAGTGGTCAGCTCACAGAAGTGAATGGTTCCATTTTCAGAGAATTTACAAGCCAGTTGTTAAACTGATTATGACTTAAAATCGGCCGTGGTGAGCAAATTTATACCACAGAAATCCGCAAACGTCCCATGCTGAGACTCCTCCTCCCCAGACCTGGTTCACCATCACCCCGCTGTTCTCGCTCCCGAATCCAAATGTAAATATTCACACGGCAGAGCAAAAACATGTCGTCCCATGGGTCACCCAAGAATCCTACAAACAAAAAGGCTCGAAATGTTAAAAAATCATAAGTCTACGCGGTATATTTATTTACCTTTTGGAAATTCTTGGACCTTCAATAAGCTAAATGCTGATGGGAAACCGTCTCTGACCTCTAACATTGTTGGTGTCTGTTTTTCAGATCCTTACGTGAAGATCCATCTGATGCAGAATGGCAAGAGGCTGAAGAAGAAAAAGACGACGATTAAAAAGAACACGCTGAACCCCTACTACAACGAGTCATTCAGCTTTGAAGTACCTTTTGAGCAAATCCAGGTAACGCCACACATACCTCGCCCTCCCGTTCCATTTCACTCCTCTAGAGCACACACACCGTACCCACACACTCAGGGGGCTGGCACACTACCGGGCCTTCGCCAGGGCCGCCATTCTTACTCCCACGCACGTCCGACGCTTCACCGACGTGATACGTACGGAGCGTGGCACAGAACGTGCTGGCTCAGCCGCCAAGGCAGCCGGCCTGCAGCTGTGCAGAACTAAGGTAGAAAGGAACAGAAACAGACAACTTTTCAAACTCAAAAATTCAACTCTGAAGCTCAACGATGAGAAGAAAAAGAGCTTCCGCTATTTACTCCCACACTACAATAAATAATTCTTAGCACATCTTTAGAATAAAAAGAGAGATATAAAAGAAATGGTTTTGGTTGATGTTAACAGTGCAGCTCCTCAACTCTATCAGAAAGGGTTAACAATAGAAAAATTAGGTTTAATTTCTTCTTTAATTGCTTAAATTCAGCTTCCTGTGTCTGATTTAGGATGGATGTTTCTTAAAGAAACTTATTAAATAATATTATGATATGGAGAACTGACTCCTGCACCAGAAATTTAAGTCTGTGTTCTTACTTTATTTATCAAATATATCCAAGCTATTTCTAGTTTTTTCCTTCCCTTTTTTGCAATGCCAGGTATAAACCAAGGGCCTGCACAGGCTAAGCAAGCACTCTGCCACTGAGCTCCACTCAGCCCTCTATTATTTTTAAGGCTGTTTGCAGTAAAAAGTGGTTTGGAAAAATAGATGTTTAAACTTTTTGTGTTAAAATAAAAAAAATAATACGATAGGAAGTATTGCATTAAAAGATATTGTGGTTAACGTGTTCAAAATAAGATGCTACCTATAGCTACAATGACAGCATGCATTATTTCTGACTTAAGAATTTCAAAGAATACTTAAATTTTTATTGTATATCCCTAGTTAATAATTCAAAGTTTACATCTGACAATTATGAGCTATTTTTTGGTAGTCTAATACAAGTCAGAGAGTGAAATACATTTTTAAAAACCCACTATTTTTACACTTTGTTAAATAAATGTCATGGATCGATTTTGTCAATGTTGCCTGTAACTTGAAAGAGAAATAAAAAACATACATAAAAATTGTAATATGGAATCTTCTAAAAACCCAAAATAACAAAAGTTAGCAAACAGTTTTCATTTACTTTTAATTTCTTCTTAGAATATATTATCTTATAAATCAATTGCATGTTTATAACATGAAAAAGCCAATATATATATATATATAAAATAGTTGTATTATTCTATATCGCATGCCTACACACAAGTAAAATATTTCACATATATAATTACATTCGATCCTTACAATAACCTGATAACATATACTATTACAACTCCACTTTATATATAAGCAAACAAAGGCTTAGGATTTCCTTACTTATCAAATATGAACAATAATTTATGTCAAAATGACATAAATCTGTATAAAGTCATTTGGACAGTCTAGCACATAGAAACAGTGAAGTTTTCATCATTCTTATTATTCATAGTGCTAGTATATTTCATTTTCAAATTAACACATCATTAGAAAATGAATCAACCCACAGGATAAAATATATAAACTAATACTATCCAACAGAACTCTGTGAGGATGGAACTTTTTTACTGTCTATGCTTTCCAACATGGTACCCTAATAGTAGCTAATGAACACGTCAGTGCTAGCATTATTTAATTTGCAACTTGTTTATTTAGAATTAAATTCAAACTGTTACCTGTGGTTAGTGCTATTCTATCATATCAGGGAGTTTTAAATGACCCTCAAATAACCAGGAACCCCAGCAGCTTCACACTGCGTGGTTTTTATATACCCTTTCTCACATTTACACATAGTGGCAAGTTATGCATACTTATTTCCTTTCAAAGCTGTTATGTAAGTAAGTGGCATAGCAGAGGACATTGACTTCCTGTTCCCAGTTATCCATTAGGTAGCCTTCATCTGTAAATCCATTGTTTGCTCCAAATGGCAAATCCCTAGGATATCAATTTTCTTGAACAATTTATCTTGTAGTATTTGTTCAGGGATCTCTTTCAAGTTCTCAGACCTTATTCCTATGGAAACTAATACCTCTTGGTATTTTAATTTTCTGATTCCACAAAACAATACAAAGCAGGACATTGAGACCAAATAAGTAAATAAATAAATAAATAAAATCTTATTGGGTGCTTTCTCCTTTGATCTAAATAAAATTCCATACCTTTAAAAATAAATGTCCTCTTTTGACTACATATTGTAGAAAATACAATATTTAAAGGACCGCACATTGACAGAAGTCAAATTTTTGGTTTCCGGGACAGTAATTTAGAGATGACAGAGAGAATCAGGACCCATGTAGAGCATATTAGCCATGAAGAATAAGAATTCCTTTTACTGTAACCCTCTTTCTCTACTCAGTGAATTGATTAGTATTTTTTTTTTTTTAGACAGGGTCTCACTTTTTCTAGTTCAGGCTGGCCCTGAGCTCAGCCTCAGACTCACAGCAATCCTTCTGCTTCTGCCTCCCAAGTACTGGGATTACAGGCACGAGCCACCACACCAGGCACTGTGGTATGTAGTACTGATTGCTGTTGGGCCTGAGTCTCCATGCCTGGCATTGTTGTATGTGGTTACCTGGGATCGAACTTGGGGCCTTGCTCTTGCAAGACAGGCACTAGAAAAACTGGACTAAATCCCCAGTCCCTGATTTGAGTTTTTTTAAATTTTTATTTTCTAGAATACCACTTTCCTACTCTTTGATTTCTCTAAAGAAATTAATTGAGTATATCTCTTGATAAAACAAAGTTTTAGGTTTCTTTATTGTCATATTACAAAATCACCTGTTTTCTACCTCATTTCCAAAAGGATGTGAAAATGTTATCAGTCATTCACACACAAATAATGGTTTAAAAAAAAAAAAACTACACATGCAGCTCGAGGGCTTAACTCAAAGTCTTCACAAAGATGCCTTGTCTTGAACCACTACCAATTTATTCCTCAGTGGAATAACTGAAACTTACTCTAACTGTGAAAGGCCCTGATGTCTTGGTGCATAATGCCCTGCCCCATTCCCTCGTGAGTTTTCTTAGGACAGTTCTAAGAATTAAATATCATATGCCATCTTGTCCTTGGTTTCAAACACCACTTAGTGGGTGGGTAATTTTCTTAGCCATGGAATCACTCCAAAGCCCCACACCAGTGTTCAGAGCACAAAATCCACCAAAGAAATGTAAATCAGATCTAATCCTGGCTTTCAGTTACATTTTCTGTTCTCTTAAATGTTGGCCATAAAATGTTATGTATTCTATTTTATTTTAAACTCTGTCTTTATACTGATTCTAGATCATAGCCATCATATCTTCTAACTAAGCAAATTTATCACCTAGGAAACAAACTGAAATGTACTTTTAAAAAGTATTTATTCTATACTGCAATGATATGAGTTTGCTTCCATCAATTCATTCAGTCCAGAATTAGTTAACTAAACCCTCACATTTCGCAAAATCACTGAGATAAATCCTGTATGGCTTAAAAGGTTATATCCATTTGATGTCAAAGCCAGGTACACAGTAATTATTTAACGGATGTTTACTGAACTGTCACTTTTGGGGCCAATGGAGCAACGGATTTAGAAGAGAGCAGTTTGCCTCACACAGCATAGCGTGATGTTTTATAGCATAAACTCTAGAAATGAACGCACTCGTTCCTTATGCAAGCTCGGACAAGTCATATAACTTCTCCAGCTTAGATGCTTGTCTGTATAAAGGCAATATTAATAGGATCCCCTGTGAGAGATAACTGTTAGTCAATGTGTAAAAGAGTTGGGACAGTATGTACTATATAATACAAATGGACATCTAAGTATTAAGAAAATTATGACAGTAATGATGGTTGTAGTGATGATGTGGTGGAAAAAATAAAAACCAGACTGAAGTTTTCATACTGAAGTCATTTTCAGCTTCATCCTGGTAGTTGGAGGCAAATTCTTATTTCCAGTTCCTTCTATTTCAATGGTGTTGAGTACCAGGACATTAGAGTCAGAGGCTTCATGTGCATTATGTGCCCTTTTTCAGAAAGTGCAAGTGGTGGTAACTGTTTTGGACTATGACAAGATTGGCAAGAACGATGCCATCGGCAAAGTCTTTGTGGGCTACAACAGCACCGGCGCGGAGCTCCGACACTGGTCAGACATGCTGGCCAACCCCAGGCGACCCATCGCCCAGTGGCACACCCTACAGGTAGAGGAGGAAGTGGATGCCATGCTGGCCGTCAAGAAGTAAAGGAAAAAAGAAGCCTTTCTGCATTTGCCCATAGTGCTCTTTAGCCAGTATCTGTAAATACCTCAGTAATATGGGTCCTTTCATCTTTCCAGCCATGCATTCTTAACACAATTCAGTGGTACTTTGAATCCTGTTTTAATTTGCACAAATTTAAGTGTAGAGAGCCCCTGTGCCCTTCATTATACCACTGCCCTCCAAGTCTACTCTTCTTTTAAGCAATATGATGTGTAGATAGAGCATGACCAAAATTATTTATTGTATCTCACCATTGTACATACCAGTATGCTACAGATTTATTTCTAGTTTGTGTATTTGTATGTTGTAAGCGTTTCCTAACCTGTGTATATCTAGATGTTTTTAATAAGATGTTCTATTTTAAACTATGTAAATTGACTGAAATATAGGAGAGCTGATAATATATTATATGGTAAATAGAGTATCATCTGCATTCCAGCAAAAATATCAACTTGCAAGGCACTAGTACAGGTAAACAGACATCTTAAAGGACAACTTAAACCTGAGCTTTCTATTGAGTCACTTGACTACCAAGATATGCTTACACCACACATTTGGTGGGTGAGTCCAATTCTGTAGAATTCCTTCCCAGGCAAAATAGCGTGATATGAGCATGATCAAGGCTGACCTCAGGAAAGCATAGCCACAAAACAGAACAGCCCCTGTCTGTGCACACCAGGAAGCTAAAATTAAGGTTTCGCTCTTGTGTTGGAGGAAGGAACTGAACAGGAGTCGAGAAATTCACATTATGACATAGAAAGTAACAACACGATGGTGTTTCGTGTGTGCACGTACATGCGTGTGTGTGTGTGTGTGTGTGTGTGTGTGTGTGTGTGTGTGTGTGGCTCGAATTTGTTTGTGATGGGGTGGGGGAGGAGCTGAGGGGAGAAGTCAGCATTTCTGAAATGTTGCCTGACAATTTAAAAAGAAAAAGAAAAAGCTCTCCATCATCACCTTTCTATAAAATGTGCATCCTGTGAATTCTGTTCCAGGTTTCACAACTATCTGATTCCAAAAGACCTGCACATTAGACTTTATAACAAAATATTTTATTATACGAAACCAGATAGAAGGAATGCAAAATATTTTTAACACAGCAATCTGTGCTTATTACACAAAATTACTTTGTGGTAAACAGACAGTATTGTAATCCCATCAGAAGATGAAGAAAAAAAAATAGAATCAATTAGCCATAGCTCTGAATGCACTTCAATTAAGCCAAAACAGACAGCTAGTGATCTTTTTTATATGCTCTTTTTACTTAAGTAAGTTTTAATTTGTCCTTTAAACAAAGGTGAAACAAAACCAAGAACAAGTTCTAGAAAACTGAAGCAACCTCTTATGTACACTAGATGCTTGATCGAGGAGGAGTTTTTAACTGTTTTTCAATGTTATTACATAGTAAATGGCACTACTACGAAGCTACTAGTCATTCCATAAGTCTTAAAGGACTGCTCTGTGTAACACTGTGACTGCCATGTGTGCTTAGACACGTAGTTTCCTCAGTGGACAGCACTCAGTGTATTCCGTAGTGATAGTGTAACAATACTGCCATTCCCTTCTACTGCACTGCCCGAGGTGTGTGTAGCACAAACAGTTCTCATGATAATGGACCAATTCTGAACTGAAAGCTATGCATAGAACAAGGAAGACACATAGACTGGGGTGGAACACACAGCACTTTGTCAAGCACTGTGCACTATACCATATTTTTCCCGTTAGGGTAGACAGCCACTCTGCAGAAGGGCAGCCTATTAGCTCATGCTGCTTCTAGTCTTCCCCACTGGCTTCTGTGACCCTCTCTAACTTCTAGGCCACAGAGAGTAGTGATGCTCTGACATGAGCACGTAGCTTTACACATAGCAAAATGTAGTGGAGGAGAATAAAGCGTTGGCCTCATGTTTTGTCTTTAGGACATCACTCCATGTTTTTAAAAAACTGAAGAATTCAAAAAGGGCTGATGGTAGACTTTAAACCTGGGATTGGCCACTTCCCGGGAAAACCAGAATCCGTGTCATTATTTCTTCATCAAAGAGGAGGCAGGCCCTTTCACTCTGCAGCCCCATTATAGCAAACTCTAGAAATAAAGCAGACACAAAGGACAAAGGGAAAGTAGCAGCTCTTTTTGATGAAGGTCCATACTTCTTAAAAAACAGAGGTAATGTAATAGACAATGCACGAGTCATGCTGGAGATTAAATATTGGTTTGAATGGAAAATTCAGATGAGAATTTTTCCAGTTTAAAGGACCAAACTCTACCAAAGAGAGGGAGTTGACTTTTAAAAATTCCTTAAATACCAGGAACTGACATTTAATTTCACTGTCTTCAGCTTTAAGTTGCTCGCGATGAAACAACACTTTCAAGAGAGCAGGTTCAAATCGCAAAACAGACATCATCTCTTGAGTGACAGTACAACTAACACATTCTCTTGCAACACTGCCAACATGAGATTGTCGCCATTGACTTAGAGGGTACTATGTCATCTTTCACAAGCTGGTGACTGAACCTGCTTCCTGACCAAGTTTCATCCTCAGATAAGCCACACGTACCTTTCTGACAAAGCTGTGTAAAGTGTTAGACTCTGATGCCCTAGAAAGTCCTAGTTGCCTTTGTGTATATTTACTGCCTGCTTGAGTGTTTCTATGTGTGGGTTTCCTCTGTGTCTTGTAGAAATGTTGGGGTATTTTCTTCTGCCATATGGCTCGTGGCCCGCGAGCCAACTACTTTAGCTGTATTTTACCTTCATTTTTTGATGAGGTAGTTTAAATTTTGTTTCATTTTGTGTAGTGACTTCCACAGTAGTTTTCTGATTGTTGTTAAAATGACTTAACATATTACACTGATATTCAATAAAAATGTTTTATTTCCTGTTGATGTTGCTGCCTTTCCTCTCTTTCTTGTTTGACTCTTGCAGTAGGTCCAGGACCTGCTGACTTCTGGGGACAACTGGAAGTGTGGCAGCCAAACCAATGCTGACACTGAAGGCTGGCTCTGGATCCTATTGAGGACCACAGTGCGTCTGTGGACAGACAGCACAGATAGGCTCCTGAACAGTGCTGCTTTCAATGTACGCTTCTCTTTTCATGTTTACAATTGACTCACTTGGCATAATTTGAGCCCTTAAATTTAGCCCAAAATATGTCCTCCAGCACTATTACTCCAAAGCGTAAGTCATACCATTTCTCCAGAATGAAACAGAAGATAAGATTGTTTTATTTCCATTCTTAGAGGCAAGGGCAATACTTTGAATTCCTCACATAGAGCAGTGCCTAGAAGTAAACACGTTCCCTACTCTAAATTCAGGATTAACCAGATGCCTGCTGTGTATCGGGTCTTTACTCGAGGCCAGAACTCAGTCTCACACTGACACATAAACATACTACCATGATGCACTAGGATGTATATTTAAGGGATGTGGGCCCCTGAGAACATTCACTGGCCCAATCATGGGGGACCACACTCCATGGGGTGGCACCCTGACCTACTTAAGCAGGGAAGTACTCACCTCGCAGCAATCAAAGTGCTACCTGCTAACAACTGACAACTGTACCTCCCCACCCTCTACTGCCCCACAAGTTGCTCATTAGGCTCACACTTTCTCCCTGGGACTCGCTCATCATCCACAGCTACTTCAAATTTCTCTGAAACTCTTGTCTCAGCACCACAGCCCCACGGGGTGGCTAAGGCTGCCTTGGCAACCGCAGTTCAAACTTCTCCTTCCATCTCCTCCGCCTCGCTCCTTTGCAAGTGTAGCTCTCGAGAACAGTCACATTAAACTCTCCTGTCCACCACCTTCCTAGAGTCTGAGTCCTGGGATTCCCATCCCACAATGCCAGTCTGGAGGAGGTGATCTCTAGAAGAGTTTTCTAGAGATGATAACAGCAAAAGTACCAAAGGCACTAATTAGGAGTTCCCCAAGTCAGAGTGGGCGACACTTCTGCAAGAGTTCTTGTCTGACAGTTCACCGGTGACAAAGCCTTTGATGGCAACTGTGGCTCACTTCAGGAAGCTCTATTAGTCACTGCGAAGTTAGGACAAAACGGAGGCCAACACTGCTCAGTCACTGACACCGATCAGTTTCTACCAACTGTGAGGAGGCATTCGGTGAAAGGTCCTAAATATATGTTTAAAAAGAAAACATAAACACTAGGAGCATTGACAACAAGGCCAGTCAGCATTATAAATACAGTTGGTTTCAATGGAGACCGATGCATTTCTTTAAAAGTCCTTGAATTAGGTTCAATATATTTGAAGACTAATGAATTAGCAAAAAAAAAAAAAAAAATCCATCTTTATTTTCATGGCTATTTTCCCACAAGGCTGTGATATTTATTAGGTAGTCAGGAAACACAATCACCTCAGGTATTTCAAAAAGGGAATTTATCATAGGAAACTGGCCACAGAGGAAGCACCAAGAACCAAAGACCGGTGGGGAATCCACACATTAGTAGATAGCACTGGGGAAGAGAAAGCTTGGCATAAAGGGAGCCCAGGCTGTAGACGATGGAGGGGGGGGTCACGCAGGCCCAGTGAGCTCAGGACTGCCAGAGGTGTTGGAGGCTGGCACAGAGCCGAAGAGGCTCTGCACAGGAGGCGATGGCAGAGCCAAGATTCTGACCAAGGGCTTCTCGAATTGCCAGAGGGAAACTGGTAGAGGCTAGATGCAGGAAGAGGACCCTTCTTCTCCTCCCTTCTATCTAGTGCACTAGAGAACTTCTGACTTCAGTTTCTTCTTCACAGCAGTCAGGAGGATTCAGGTGCTCCTGCTTGAGTCGCAACGTCATCCCCACCTGACGCAGCAGGTGTAAAGAAATAACATGCCCATCCTGTTTATGCAGGCAGCTGAGTCTTCCAGGTTTGAAAATCCAAACCTTGATTGCAGTTACCCTCCCTGCAGCACATGTTTATTACATATGCACAGGACCCCCTCGCGCTTAGCAGCTGATTCCAACAGCACACAAATCCTCACTGTTAAACAGTCAGATGGTGACTCTGGAATACAAAGGTGAAAAAGCAGCAAAATAAAAATGAGAAATAGCCTGGAACTCAATGTACAAACAAAGAAGTTTCCCAGAGCACACAGAATACTAATTGTGCAGGCAGACCCATCACAGGCGATCAGTGACAAAGACGCTGCGCGGCCGGCTGGTGATCTGCATCTAAGTTCTGAGACTGCCTGTAAGTTACTCACAGCTTAAAACCACATTTCACCCATCCCGATTTCTTCACTCTCTGCAACTGATGCAAATTCCCCAAGTTCTCACATTCACCTTTCTCCTTTGACAGTTACTATCTTAACCCAGTGCAAAATGTACTAACCTCACCAGGGCACAGGCAAGGTTACAAACCATTTCCCACCAAACCAGGTAGGATGCCTTTCCTTCCCCACCACACAGTTCATCTCTGTCACTTTCTCTCTTGCTCTGCACTGGACGCGCAGCAGATGGTGGACACCTTTTGTAAGAGTGCTTGGGTTGCAAGGAGAGGAAACTCACTTCACACTCTATAAAGGAAAAAGAGTGAAAGGAAGGGTGGAGAGAAGAGAAAGACCATTGGGTCAACTAACCTGGAAGTGCACTGGTGTTTATACTGAGGAAAAGCTGGACAACAGGGCCTCAAATAATGTCATCATTTTCTCTCTTTCCCACCTAACCTTCTCTTTCCTGATCTCTACCCTCTAAACTCCTCAGTTTTGATTTCATTATCAAGCTTCTGTGTCTCCATGTGGCAATACACAATGGCCCCTGCTAGCTCCAAATTCATATTCTTCCTGCCGAGCATGTTTGCAGAGTTCGCTTTCACAACTGTGTCGGAAAAATTCCTGTACCTGGTTTGCATGCCTGTGTGATATATCTTTATAACAGTCACTGTGGTCAGGTGCTACAGCATTTGCATTGGCAAAATCTAGGCCATGTCCCTAGACCCACAGAAAGAGAGACGAGGTAAGGCTGGTTCCTCACAGGGAAATCAGGCTGACATTACCAAGACAGGAGGGTCCTGGCTGGGGAAACAAAATTACAAAACCGCTAACTATTCCTTGGGCCCCCGGTAGGTTTCAGGCCCCCAGGGGAAATACTAACAGTACAGACTGATCTCAGGCCCCAGGGGCACCCTGCTCTTTTCTCCTCCTGACTAAAAGACAGTATAGAGAAGTCAGTTAGTCTGCACCACTTGAGTCAACACTAGTGCTGATATCAGCTGTGGAGAGGCCTTCCCGGAAACACCCATGTACCTGTGGATTTTCTGGAAAATCAATCCACTGCTTTTTTTTTTTTTTTTTTGTCACTTCATAGCCTGTCGTTTTTATTTTTAGTAGCCACAGACTTTTCTTCAGGTGGCAAACTTAAGCATTTTCCTATCAGTTATTTAAATCATCAGGAGTTGATTTCTTTTTTTAAAAAATCAAATCTTTGTTGGTACATTATGAATACACATCATCATCGCATTCAACATTGAGAGTTTATACCAGAATATGACATGACTTCATTCTCATTTTTTCCCCTTTTCCGCTGTGCTGCAGCCCTCTATCCCCTATATACATAAGCTTTGTTTCCTCTTTTCTTTATTACTGTCACATTCTTTTCCCCCTCGTTATTTACCCCCACACCCTCTTTCCTTTTAAATAGTTTCTATTTCACAATATCAACTATATATACAACTCATTTACAACTTCATTTTCTCATACCAGAGAAAAGATATGATATTTTACACAAGTGACCTATTTATTTCACTTATGAGGATGTCCTCAAGGTACATCCATTTGAGAATGAATGACTTAATCTTATCATTTTTAATGGCAGAGTAATACCCCGTTCTATAAAAGAACCACATCTTCTTTATTCAGTCTCCAGTTGATGGACATTTTGGTTGCTTCCAAGATATAGCAATCACAAACTGAGCTGCTATATACATGGGTGCATATATATTGCTGTGATATGAACCTTTTAATTATTTTGTGCACATACCTAGCAGAGCAAAGGCAAAATCAAATGGGACCTCCAATCCTAGTTTTTTGAGAAATCTCCACACTGATTTTCATAGAGGTTATAGGAGTCAACATTCCCACCAATAGTGGAGAAGGGTTCCTTCTTCTCTGCAGCCTCACCAGCACTTGGTGCTGACTAATTCTGAAATGGCAGCCATTCTTTGTGGAGTGAGATGAAATCTTAGTGTTGTTTTCATCTGTATCCCTCAAATGACCAATGATGTCATTGGTCATCCTTCTTTGCTGCTCTTACTTCTTCCTCTGAAAAGTTCTGTTCATTTCAGATGCCCATTTTTGAATTGGGTCTTTAAATTTGGGTGGGCTGATTTTTTAAAGCTCTTTATATATTCTAGATAGTAGCCGTTTGAGGAGTTCATTTCTTAAATAATATTGCAATAAATAATTCGACAGATAAATAGGCAGGCAGAAGTCTCCTTTCTGTTTGTTTTTAGGATAAGTTTCCAAACTTAGGATTGGAGGCAGGCGATGTGCTATTTGCTAGCTCGAGTTCTTAGCAGGCTGTACCAGAACGCACTGCCGTTGGTACCACACATCCGGGTTTCGCGCCATGGGCACGGTGACGTCACTGAACACCCACCATGCAGGCACACACGCGTGGGTGCAGGGCAGGTCCACTGATGAAGAGGAGTCTCTCAGCTCTGAACCCACCGTCCTCTTCACTCCGGGCAGCACTGATCAAAAGTCACTGATCTGTGACGGGAAAAGCGCTGACAGACAGTGTGAGGAGGCACGCAGGAGAAAATCTCCAGGAAGACGATGAGGAGATGCGCCTCAATTTCACATCACGCCCTGCAGACTGTCAGTGCTGCCCTCCCTGCTCCCTTTTCACCATCGCACCCTTGCTCAGATCTGCAACCCACCTGCCTCTCAGTGGCACGGAGGCCTCACGGGAGCCTCCCTGTGCCCAGCCTCACCCTGCTCCAGCTTCAGCACACCTGGGCCTGCCTGTGGCTCATTCACAGAGCTTCGGGGCCCTGGATGAATCACTGAATTTTAAGAATGAAAGATAATAGGCAGGAAAGGTTGGCACAAAGTAAACATTCAATGAATGCTGGTAATTTTTCTTTCTAAATGTCTATCTTAGGATCTGACAAATAGTACTGGTACAAAGCCAAACACAAACATTTTGGGCTTTCTAGGTAATATGCTCGTATGTCACATCTTCTCTGTCTGTCTGTCCTCCCTTCTGATCTTCCTTTGTTTCCAATCCTTTAAAACATGTCAACATTTGTAGCTGGGAGAGGTGCAGCACACCCATAATCCCAGCTTCCCAAGAGACTGGGTGAGGTCTCATTCCAAGTTTGAAGCCGGCCTGGGAATTCATGAGACCCTGAGAGGGAGGCTCGGGAAGCACCTGAGCAGCAAGGCGCTTTCTGAGCACGCGCAAGGCTCTGGATTCAATCCCAGTGTGGCTAAAACGTAAATTCAAATGATCTGTAGCTCACAGGCATTCAAATGCAGGCTGCTATAGTTTTCGGACTGCATCTAGCTCATGCTTCTGGTTTTTCAATTCTCGTTCCTTATTCCTTCCACATCCACATTTAAATCCCTCAGCACAACGCTAAAGGCCAGTCCCAAGTGTTCTCCTTCCATTCCCACTGCTCTCTCTCTGAAGCCCTGCCCCGTTTTCTAGCGACACTTCTCTGAACTGCCACATGCTCCCCCCATTCCTCAAGTCTGTGGGCCAAACCCAGCAGGCAGGTGAGTGACTTGAGCAGGGAATGGGTGAGATGCACGTTGGTTGGAGGCGGTTGGGGAAGGAGAGCCGCATGGCACACCGCATGGTCCCACTCCGGCGTCTCAGGTTAGCTCATCTTCATTGTGGGGCGCCTTCCCTCAGAACTGCGCTCTCCTCCGATGCCCCTGACCCCAAGGCAAATGTCCTTCAAGGCTGCTCTGCTGAAACCTCACCATGTGCCTTGAACATATTAAAGCCCAGTTTCCATTCAGGAGCAAAGGAACACGTTTCAGAATGTGTGAGCAACACTTCTTCCAGAGAATGCACAAACCTCAGAGGAGTTATGAGAGGAATTGCAAGATGGCTTCCTACTATCCTGTCACAACCACTTCATTCTCTTGCTTTTCCCTAAAACGTGCAGGTGGGCTCTTCACAGCCAGAACTCACCTTCCATGATTCACAGACAAATTTACAACATTAATTTATGAGTTGAGTAGCTTGACTGCTCCTGAGCCTCTCCCAGCATGATCAGCACCTGCTTGACAGCAGATGGGGACATGGCTAGCAGAGAGGCACTGGGCCCTCGGAGCCTCCTCTACCTCACAGTGCACGGTGACTTCAGCCTCATCCAGGCCTGACCTCTCATGCTAAAAAGATGCCACTATTTGCTGCGAGTTCTTTACAAAGAGGACACCGCCCCTGTCTATTTGATCAATACTTCTTTGATCAGGAGTCCTCCAGGTACTTCAGTGGGGTCACGTGAAGCTCATTATGAATAGCATTACATCCCCCCAAATCCACATATTGAAGTCCTAACCCTCATTACCCCAGCGTATAACCATGTTTTACAAAGGTGAATAAACTAAAAAGAGGCTATTTGAGGCCCCTACTCATTCTGACTGGTGTCCTCAGAAGTTCAGTACATGCAATATATACTATAGGTATCAAAGACTTTAGAAAAGGGCAACATATCTCAATATTTTTATATTTATTTTACCTAAAAATAATTTTAGAGGTCCTATTTTCTTATAACTGCCATTTAAATCCTCAGAAACTTAACCCAGATTTTCCAGGAGGCATTTCTGTGGTTCAGTTTCACTCTCACAGAGACCTCGCTGGATGAAATGAAGGAGTCAGCAGGTCCGGCTCCCTGCAGAGGTGCTACGGGGAAAATCTATTTCCTTGCCTTCTCCAGCTTCTAGAGGTTGCCGAAATTCTTGAGCTGGTGGCCCATTTACTCACTCCATCTTCAAATCCAGCCACCCCTCTTCCCTTCCTCTATCTTTCTATCTCTTGGAGCCCACAGCTTGGAAAAAGTTTTCCATCCATAGGGATTCCAGCTACTTAGACTGGGCCCTTCTCAGTAATTTAGCTCACTCTCACAGTTTCGAGGCCCTTAATGTTAGTCACATCCGCAAATCCCTACTTTGTTGTCAGAAACATAGTCTCATTTTAAAGACACTTTTTTTCTATTACCACCGAGCTACAACTTCAAGCTTTTTACATATTTTATTTCGAGAAAAGTTTTCACTAAAGTAGCCAGGCTGGCCCTGAACTTGCAGTCTTTTTGCTTCAGCCCCCAAGCAGCTGAATTACAGGTTTGTGCCACATACCCACTGGCCTCGGGCACATTCCAGGTTATTTTTCTGCCTATGACCTTGGGTTGCACAAAATATGCTTTTGTAATTAAATTTAGTTAGTTTTAGTAAATTAGCTTTAGTAAATATGACTACTAAAAAGTTTAAATTATATATGTAGATAGCATTTATGCCACACACTCTTTTCCATTGAAAACACTGGATTCAAAATAGAGAAAAACAGAGATCAAGGAGCTTGTCAGAAACAGACCAAATCACTAATGACACAGAAACTCAAGTGCCTTACAGCTCAGACCTCTCCACTGCATTCTGGGTGATCTAATTCTATTCAATGACTTTGATGCTATTTACATGCTAATACATGTAAATTTTTTATTTCTAGCTAGACCTTGCCCCTGAACTCTAGTCTCACTGTGTCTAACTGCTGACTTAGAGCTTCTACTTGGATGTCTAACAGGCGTGTTAAGTGGAATTTGTCTCAGATTGATGCTCTCTGTCCCCAGCAGCACTACCAACTCTCCATTTTAGCAAAGCATGCAGTTTCCTATCTCGGGAGAGCCCAAGCCCTCAGAGGCTACCTTGACCACTAAGCAGCTGAGCAGGTTCTGTCAAATGTGCCTGTGAAATCCACTCAGTATCTAATCATTCCCTATATCCTATTCCTCCCACCTGGTCCAGATCATCCTTATCTTCCTTCCTTTCTCTCTTTCTCTTCTGTCTTTCCTTTTCTGTCTCTGTCTGTCTGTCTGTCTGTCTCTCTCTCTCTCTTTCCTCCCTCCATCCATGTCCTCCCCTCTTTCTTTCACATCAGGGATCAAATTCAGGACCTTGCAGTTGCAAGGCAAGTGCTGGAACCACTGAGCTAAAGCTCCAGCCCTTGTTTTCGTGGTCAATAATGCAACAACTTCTTACCTGACCTCTACTTTCAAACTTATTTCCTTCAATTCATTATCAATATAGCAACCAATGTCATCATATTAATATGAATCATTCCATTCCTTATCTTAGAAGAAAAAATTCCCTACTGTGATCTTCACGGCCTTGCACAGTCAGGCCTCTGACTATTGCCTTAATCATATCACCCACTACTTTTTCCTTAGCTCATTCCAGCCAGTCATGGTTGCCTCTTGAGTTCTTCAAGCATGCCAAACATGCTCCCGCCTCGGGACCTTTGCACCCACTGCTCCTCCTACTCCAAGAGGCACCATCTTCTTCCTTGTCTTTATTTAGAAACTTAATTAACTATGTGCCTATCAGCATCCCCATTACATCATCTTCTCTGTCCTACCCTTACTACCTGAAATACTAAATGTTATTATTTCTTTGTTGCCTGCTTTTCTTCAGCGTGTGTCCCTGAAGACTGAGCCTTTTGTCTCCTGTCATCTGCTTGTTCAGTGCTAAACTGCCAGCACCTAGAGCTCTACCTGGCACAAAGCAGGCACTCTGTAACTGCTGATCAATAACTGTCTAAACTATTTGACTATGAAAGGATTAGTTTTTTTATGCTGAATAATTAAGATTGTAAGTAAGAATTATAGTATTACTTTTTTCCAGAACTGCATTATTTAGTTTGGGCAGATTTTTAAAGGCATCTTTCAAGGCTTGTCAAGCATGTTAGCTGATTTTGAAATCAGAATCTTAGCCTTTAAAGAATTAGTGGTTTCAAATCTTAGTTGCCCTTTTGCCATTCAAAATCTGTTTTTCTTGCATGGATAATTGTTTAAATCTAGTCTTTAGAACTGGTTGAAGAAAAAAACCTAGATAATTGCTGTTATGACAAATGCAAAAGCAGCAAAAACTACTAATATTTTTTCAGTTCATTTAACCCCTAATCAACTGTCAAGCAAAACATCTTTCCCAACTGAGAGGCTTCGTTAGTAAAGCACCAGGCCTGCTTTTTTAGGCTTCTGTCACATTGCAGGTCTGTCCCCAAAACCAAACTAATTGTTTCTCCCTCACACAGAATAGGAACAAGGACATTATATTTTCTTATTGCTGTACAACTTGATTTTCTTTTTTTTTTAGGTTTTTTGAGACAGGGTCTCACTTTGTGGTTCAGGCTGGCCCTGAGCTCAGCCTCAAACTCACATCACAATCCTCCTGCCTCTGCCTCCCAAGTGCTGGGATTACAGGCGTGAGCCACCACGCCCGGCACTGTGGTATGTGGTACTGGTTGCTGCTGGGTGTGGGTCTCCACACCCAGTACTGTTATGTGGTTACCGGGGAATCGAGCCCGGGCCCTTGTGCTTGCAAGACAGGCGCCGGAACCACTGAGCTAACTCCCCGGCCCCCAACTTGATTTTCTTATTTGCTAATTTTTTCACAGCTTCTGGTCTCAACTTTCAAACTGCATTTTTTTTTTTTTTTTTTGCAACCCAATGCTAAATGTTGAAGGTACTGCAGGTGCAGAGCTTGCTTTATTTTTCCTAATATTACATTGCACCTCTTGTTACTGTCTGCATACTGAACTGCTGTGTCTTAGAGACACTTCCAAACTACTAATAGCTTTCATCTATTTTCTATAAAATCTTGACCTAATACATACAGTTCTATCCAGTGCTTTATCAATCCTATGGTCCTTAAAGACACAAAGTAGAAGAAATCATTCTACTGCATCAGAGAAATTAGATCCAAGAAGTATATTACAAAGTTGAAAAGAAGTACTGTAACTCACAAGTTTAAAACATTGCTAACTCTTGCCCTATGATACCAAAAAACCTAGGTGGTCACCATGCAATATAGATGTTCAAATGAAGTAGGAGGGAAAATCCAGAAAGACCAAAATATATGCAAGAATTTAGTATATGAGGAAGGATTCTGAAACATTTTTAAGAGTGCTTCACAATCCAAAAAAATTTAAATTCTCAAACAGGAATGCTCTGTCTACAAGTAACAAAATATAAACGTAAAGCTTTAAAACACAAGGATGTTGCCTTTTAATTAACATGAGTTCCAAAGGTCAAAAGTCCCAAGGCTGGCTGAGTGCTGAAGGATATTTCCAAGTTGATTTTTTGAGACAGGGTCTCGCTGTGTAGTTCAGGCTGGCCCTGAGCTCAGACTCAAATTCACATCACAGAAATCCTCCTGCCTCTGTCTCCCAAGTGCTGGGATTACAGGCATGAGCCACCACATCAGGCACCGTTATATGTGGTACTGATGGCTAGTGGGTGTGAGTATCCACACCCAGTACTGTTGTATGTGGTTACTGGGGAACCCAGGCCCTTGTGCTTGCAGGGCAGGCACCGGAACCACTGAGCTAAATGCCTGGTCCCGAGATTTAATATTATTTATTTGTTATTGTACCTTTATTACAAATTACCTCCAGCTGTTTTTGGTATATAAGACTCGATAAAAGTTTATGTATTTATAATCACTGTATACCAGCAGTGGCGAACCCACAGCACATAAGCCGAGCAGACTGGTTGTTATCACTGAAAGTGCTAAAAAGGTTCACCATCATTGTTGTAAACTTTATGCTCCCACGTTTGTAGAATAGTAATTAAAAATTATCTCCAATCTTCAATGATTTGTCAAAACTTAAATATTGATTGAAGAATCCAATTTTACCAGTAACTTTCTGTATTATGTTATGTTTGTAATATATTTCTAAAGATAATTTAAATAAATGAAAGCAAATTTGTGGTGAAAAATTTTATCCCACTCTTTGTTAAACTATAACCACATTTAAATATCATAATCTTGAGATATCACAAATACATTAACTTCTACTTTGGTGTCTTCACATGGAGGGAATCTGACTTCAACCCAGTTGCCAACACAACAGTAGCGAAGAACGCAGGGAACTGTGGGAAAATAAGGAAGCTATCAATGGCTGAGTATGATCTGCATCTTATTGTATGGTCGTTTTTCTCTTTTCTTTGGAAACAGCCTGACTGACTGGGCAGAATGATACAACTGAACACTGTAAGTCCAGGCAAGAGTGGAAGGGTAATAACCCAAGCCACTCTGAGTTCTATTGAAAATGGGCTGCTTGGTAGTAACTGCAAATTGACCTGCAATTTCAGAGGTAACTATAGAGGTTTAAAATTTTTAGCTGTGGAAAAGTGACAAGACCAAGTCCAGGCACATTTAGGAAGTTTCATCTGACTGAAAAGGGGCCAGAGAAATCAAGCCCAATTCTGGAAATTTCTAAGCACATTAGTTCTTCAGAATTACAAGTGGAATCCTGTGGAATGCTAAGGCTGTCTCTTAAAAACCTTCTATATCACCTGCCAGAAAGAGAGAAACAGTAAAGAGGAATAGTACTTTATCTGTGGCAAATCACTTAAGATAAGTTGGGGAAAAGGTGCTTATCAGCTCTCCATGTAAAAAGAACATCCATTAACTAAGTAATTAATTGACTTAAAAGAGACTGAGTAACTGCAAGATTTATCAAATTTCACTGAGTGCCCAGTACTTTTTAGCACCAACAGTCATGCTGAGAGTACAAATATTGTAGAAGTGTGTAACTTTTAAAAATGTGAAACAGGAGAGAGGATATGAGACAGATGCAGAACAAAAGTACACACTCAAAAGGACTGGAAAAATTCAAAGGAATAAACATAAAACAACAAGCTTGAATCCCCATGCCATATGACTTGACCTTTCTGACTTAAGGGCACTTTATGATACCTGTCTATGCCCATTTCCCCATTTGTAAAATGGGTTTAATAACTGTACCTACAGCACAAAGTTGCTGAAAGGATCAAATATGATAATGTTGGGGCTGGGGATTTAGCTCAGTGGTTCTGGTGTCTGCCTGGCAAGTGCAAGGTCCCAGGTTCGATCCCCAGCAACCACATACCACAATGCCAGGCATGGTGGCTCACATCTGTAATCCCAGCACTTGGGAGACAGAGGCAGGAGGATTGCTGTGAGTTTAAGGCTGGCCTGCGCTACATAGTGAGACCCTGTCTCAAAAAAAAAAAAAAAAAAAAAAAAGAAAAGAAAAGAAACACCAAATATGATTGTGTTTATAAAAGATTTATGGAATCTGGTAAGAGCAAATATACAATCAATATCAGCCACACAAAATAATTAATAAAGGACTCACAATAGGCAACAGGCTGTGCAACTGCAACATAAGTCTTTTTGAATTTGTTGTTCTTGTTGCGTTGTTGTTATTGTTAATGTGTTTGACTTTTTGAGACAGGGTCTCGCTTTGTAATTCAGGCTGGCCCTGAACTCACTATGTAGCCCAGGCTAGCCTCAAACTCACAGGAATTCTCCTGCCTCTGTCTTGCAAGTTCTAGAATTATGGACATGAGCTGCCACACCTGGCTTGCAATAAAAGTCCTTCCATAGATGTTGTGAAGGATCCAATTTAAACAAACAGAGACCAAAAACGGAATAAATGAAAGCATGGGCCAAAATGCATAAAACACAGAGAAACAGGTACACACAGGGCATATTTTGGAATTAATCAATTTGAGTATAGCTGAGCAGTAGATTTTAACTTTTTTAAAAAATGCAATGAATAAAGAAGCAGAGGACATGAGAAGCAAATGCACAAATTAGAAAATAATTAGTAAACAAACATATGGGAAAATATTCAGTCTTACTGGGAACCCAAAAATGCAGATTTAAACTGAATAGCAGGAAGACTGGCTCAAGATGGTGGATTAAACACACAAATCTTGTTATTCTCTAACCTGTAAGCTTAACAACTGGAATGATACCCAAAAAAGGAGGAGGAGGAAGAGAAGAACGAGGTATCATCAGCAGACTGGAAATGTAAAATTCTCAAATTACAAAAATCATAGCTGTGCTGGCTGGGAGTACGGAAACTCAAAAAGGCCTGCGGTAAAAGGTCACTCCAATGACGTCAGCCATTTTGGAGGTTAGCCAAGGTCATTAGTAAGTAAACAAGGAGGTAGGATGATTAATGGAGGGACTGTTGGTTAGCTGCTGTAACGGACACATCCTAAAACCTCAGCGCCTGAACACGACGTTTATTTCATGAGCCGTCAACAGCAGGATGCGGACTGCCTCAGGAGCAGGGTCCGAGCCTGCCCTTTCCCGGCTGGCGGAAGTTCTTCTGTGTGCACTGTGACTCAGGCTGTCTCGCTAGGAAGGAAGTCAGGCTAGAAGGAGCAGACTCTGTCCTGAGTCACACCCCTCAGGCACCCCTATGTTTTGAGCGTCTTCCTCGAAATCTTCTAGAGCTGACATCTGGAACTGCCTAGAGATGGTAACGTCATCCTTGCACAATATCCACAGCGGATCATGGTCACCAGAAACAGCCACACTGCCACTTTCTAAGCTTTTTCTCATATGTGGTAACAGCCTTGCATGGACATGCGCACTGGGCGCAGCATCTTAGCCTAGGACTTCTCTGGGTGGGTTTCATTCTGCTTCTCCCTCCAGAGTGTCCTGCAGTAACCATCTCTGTGTGTGTTTCTTCCCTCATGTGCTCTTTCTTCCTGGCTGCTTTCAGAGTTTTTCCCATTTTCACCAGCTTTCATCAATTTTACTGTGAGCTGGCATGGACTTATTCACGTTTCTTACATTTGGAGTTTGTTCAGCTTTTTCAATCTATAGATGTAGTTTCATCAAGTTTGGGAAGTATTTGGACCTTCATTTCATTTAAACATTTTTTTTCTCTTCCTTCTCCCCTTTCTCAAGGAGTGCAGTTACATATAGTTTAGCTGTGTGCTACTATTCCATGGAGATGGAGCTCTCTTTAATATTATTTAGGTTCTTGTCCTCTGTGTTTTCCTTTGGGTAGATTCTCTGTCTTAAAATGCACTTATCTTTCCTTCTCCAGTGCAACTGTCTATTTTTCATTTTGGATATTTTTTTCTTTAGAATTTTCTTTTGGGATGGATAGATAGATATTTCTGTCTATATATTTCTATATATATTTCTATTACTTTCTATCACTTTTGGAGTTTGTAATTTTTTAAAATGAGGCTTTATACTTTTTTCTGGATTACAGGTAAATAACTTAAGAGTCAGCAGTTGGGAGCTTTCTTACAGACGATCCAGCACAATTATGTGGCAAGGGTTGACTCACTTCGGCTACTAAGAATATTTCTACCTATTGTGTCTATATAGTGAAGTCTTTTCCACTCTGTCTGGTGGAAACACCAATGATTCCAGTTCTTGTTTGAGTTCCAGTAGCTGCTCTTCTTTTCTGACGGTTGTTTTTCCAGTCTCAGAAAGCACACATGCATCACACATACATTAGAACTCCAAACTAGAACAGCCAAACAAATTAGAACAGCCAAAGCCTCAGGAGGACCGCCCTGCCTGCATCTAGCGTCTTGGACACCTGCTCTTCCTCTCTCCTTTTCTCTGTAGCTCCGTTCCCTACGCTGCTCTGATGCACAGATTCTCACCACACTGGCCTCCTCCAGCTCCAGTTTCTCCTTTTTACTTAGCCGACAGTGAGGCTGTCTGGGCTCCTCCTCCAGTCTCAAGCTATGGCCTAGAAACTGCTATAGTCAAAGGGCTCACTTGGTTCATTTCCTTCTCTCAGGAAGATATCTGTGAAGCCCATTATGCAGTGCTGCAAACTGTTGCTGTATGTGTATTTTTCCATTTTTTTAGTTCACGTGAGGTGATAAGTCTTGTACCTTTTCTCTACATTGGCCAGGAACCCATCAATGTAGTTTTAAAATGCATTTCTCTAATGATTAATGATTAATCAGAGATTCTAAATTTTGACAGATTCTCCCTTTTTTAACAACAAAAGTACCATAAATTTGTATTCCAAATTTGGCTTGGAGTGTGATTATTTTTTTGTATTCATGCCAATACTAACGCTAGCCAGACTTTGAACACTCGCTAGGGTTGGCAATGATCGGGAGAGGCCGTACAAATGTCACTGCATCTATGAGAACATGCTCAATCTCATCACATCCAGAGATCCAAAGCAGTTAATCTGGGTGGAAAATTAGTAAAAAAGAGGTTCCATTTTACAAAAGAAAACATCAAACAATATACTATTAAGCAGAGAAAATACTGCACTCATAAAACAAACTAGAGATTTACAGAAAAAAAAATATGATTGCAAAGCCCAAAAGGGGGGACGAGGGAGACTGAAGAAATTTCCCACAAGCTGTACACACATACACTCAAAGACAAAGACATGGGAAATAAGAGAAGGAAAAGGTAAGAAACTGTGATGGCCTATCCAGAAAACTCAGTGCCTGAACAGTAGGAGTTCCGGAAACGGAGGCAGCAAAGAAGAGGAAGTTATCAATAAAATAATTCCGAAGAAACTGAGATGCTGGACTGAAAGAGTCCACTGAGTGCTTAGTACAGTTGCTGAAAATAAGCCCAGAGTAGGGCATAGCAGAGTGAAATTTCAAAATATTGGGAACTCAGAGAGGATTATCCATGTGTTCAGGGTGGGATAGGAAGCAGAGAAGAAGATGAGGGGAAGAGGGAAAGTAGGTGGAGAAGGAAGTGGTCACATAAAGACTCTGATGCTAGAACAACTCTAGACATCTCACTAGAGCCACTGGGAACTAGATGACAAGAAGAAAAGGCCGCAAGTGATGTCTAACCTAGAATTCTATAGTCAGTTAACAAACATGAAGGTGAAATACAGGTCTTTTCAGATATTCACAGTCTTCAAAAAAATCAGTCTCCTACTAACCTGTGATTAAGTAAAACTGAGGAACACATTCCACCAAAACAAGAAAGTAAACTAACAAAAAGACGCGATTTGGGGAAACAGATCTAACACAAAAGGCAAGCAAATGGAGTCCCCAGGAGACAAGTAAAAGAACAGCCAAAAATGACAGTTATACTGTACAAGAACAGAGAAGAAGTTAAACAATCTTACCCAAAAGATTGACACACTGAGGACTATATGATTAGCAAAGCCCATGTGCCTCTTTGCCATTGTTTTAAATTAGAAACTATAAACCCATAAATATCAGCCAAAATTCTCTTATGCACATGGCTTATTTGAACCATGTATAGATGCTCTGCTTCATTCCACAGCCTGGCTCGTGGATAAGCTAAGAATATTTACTTCTCTCTGACGAAAGGCTTTGCTCTGACATACACCTGAGGGTTTGAGTTGTGTCACAGTGAGCTGCTAAGCTGAAAATGTGGCAGGGCCCCCCTCCGATTTCTACTGGATGCCCAAGACCTGAGCCCTCTGCACTGCTGCCAGATGGCCCAGCTGTGATGAACTCCACTTCTGAGCAGGTGTTTTACTCATGACCAGGCTCCTGACTCCCACAAAAGGGATTATGACAAATCTCAGGGAAGCTGAGAAAACTGTGACACAGTGACTTAGTACAAGTTAGGTATGCAGTTTTTTTTTTTAAGATTTTTTGAGACAGGGTCTCGCTTTGTGGTTCAGGCTGGCCCTGAGCTCAGCCTCCAACTCACATCACAGCAATCCTCCTGCCTCTGCCTCCCTAGTGCTTGGATTACAGGCGTGAGCCACCATGCCCGGCACTGTGGTATGTGGTACTGGCTGCTGCTGGGCGTGAGTCTCCATGCTCAGTATTGTATGTGATTACCGGGGATCGAAACCGGGAGCCTTGTGCTTGCAAGACAGGCGCCAGGACCACTGAGCTATATCCCCGGCCCTAAGTATGGAGTTTTTAATCCAATAATGGTCGAGTTTTCTGTACCCAGGTAGCGTTGTGCCCTCTACTTAACTTTTAAAAATGAAACGCAAGTTGTTGAAGGGTACAAGGCAGTACAGCGATGTGGAAAGATGCCACAATCATCACAGAACTGGTAGAACATTTGTTCTTGGAGGGCAGAAAAGGAACGTAGTGAGGGAAGCACATAGACTTGTTTCTAAAGAGCTGGCAATATTTTGATCTGACTGCCATCTATACAACTTTTCATTTTCTAGTGATTCTTTAAAATGTACATAATTGCATTTTATAAACTCTTCAAGGTGTGATATTTTAACAATAGAAAGAAGGAATATATAGCAACATAGTAATGTTCAAAAGTCATAAGATGGAACAAACGCTGTGATTACAACTATATGTATTATATGATTAGAGGGAAAAAAAGGAAAGGTAGTTCTACATAAATGAGAACAGTGAATTATAGCTGAAATATTATGCATGGTTTTCTCAAAAACCCCAACAGTTTCTGAATGACTACAAATGCATTATCCCACTTAGTCTTCATCTTTCAGTTAGGCAAAGAGTTTTACAATCTTCATGTTACAAATGGGGAAGTACAGTCTCATATAGTTTAACAAAGTTTGTCCTTAATCCTACAGTCAAGAGTAGTGGACCTGGGCCAGGGATTTAACTCAGTGGAACTGGCACCTGCCTTGGGTTTGGTCCCCAGTAACTGCATACAACAATGTCGGGCATAGAGACTCACGTCCACCAGCAATCAGTACCACATACCACAGCGCCAGGCATGGTGGCCCATGTCTGTAATCTCAGTAGTGGGAAGGCAGAGGCAGGAGGATTGCTGTGAGTTCAAGGTTCACCTGGGCTACATAGTGAGTTCAGAGCCAGCTTGAACTACAAAGTGAGACTCTGTCTCAAAAAAAAAAAAAAAAAAAAAAAAAAAAAGTAGTGGACCAGAGGTTTAAACTATAGCCTTCTAACTTTTAACTTCGCTCGCTGTGCTTTCTACAGCAAATACCTTCTCTATATCACCCTATTCTCTTAGCTTGGTCAAATGATGGTGCCATGAAACCAAAGGTCATCATCTGCATAGTAATCATGATGTCAAGGCTTCATTCAAAGTTACCAGGATTAAGTGAAGTCAAGCAGGTAAAGTACAGAGCAGAATACCTACCCATTACTAGTAAGAATCTATACCAGCAATGTTAACATGGAGAGCTCACTGTGCTCAAGTACTGTTCAAGTAGGCACTAGGCATGTAAGAATGAACATAAGCTCACTGTCCAATGGGAAGGGAATCTGTATGAGTGATAAGGGTCTTAGATGGGATGCCAACAGAGGTTGACTGGGAGGAGTCAGATGAGGAGGTTTTGTTGAGATGCTACATCTACACCCTCTGAGCTGCACAGCTGAATTGGAAAGGACATCTAAGATGACCATGCTATAGCCTTAAGCCGCTTATGATAAGAGGAAAAACAATAGTGAGAGCAGAGGCCAGGACTTCATGTTACTGTCCTAAAAATGTCTATAGTCACTACTAAACCAAAGGAATAAAGATGAAATGTCATTTTACACCATTAAAATGTAACTAATGATGTGGTGGCACATATAGTTCCAGTAGTAACACAATGCTGAGTTTGCATGAGGTTCTGAGTCCAATCCTCAGAGCCAAATAAATAAATATTACAAAATAACTAGTGTCAGAAAACCCTGAATTGGACAGAGTATTACATTAAGTTAAAGAATAATTAATTTTGTTGTAGGTCCTTCATGTATCCAAGTGGCCAACAGTAAAAATGGGGTTGGGGAGTGATTGACAAGCACTATAAACAGTATCATGGTGAAATCACTAGGGATTCAAAGAAAAGAACATTATCTCTCCAAGGATATGATTTTACATTTTCCATAATAAACTGAAACAACTCTGGCAATGAGGTGCACTGTGCCCTTCACGCCCAGGGCTAGTTCTACAACACTAAGTCCTGCAGACAGCTCTAGCAGGTGGCCTGTCCATGTCCACAGGCCCAGACTTCCAGTATTGCTTAGTCTGACCCAGGCTGGAATTGGTAATATAAAGCATCGGTACAGGCTCAGCTTAAGACAAACTGGATTACATGGAAGAATGGTGGGGTCTGCATCTATTTCAGAGAAGTTCTAAAACTCAGATTCAACAAGCCTTAAATCTCAAGAATCAACCTGAACTTGGCCCAATGTTTTGGTCTGGAATGGAACAAGCTGTTTCATTGCTCTTCACAAGTGCTTGAGTACTCTGACACTAAATGTAATGCTGTAATAATTGTCCCTTACTACTTCTCTGTAAGTCAGTGTCCATAGTTACTCCTAACTTGGGCCACAGTGAAGAAAGTTTATTCAAAATAATTATGTTAAGTGGAAAAAAAGATAATTTATAAGAATAAAATTATTTCTTCTTTTCTATGCAAACTTAAAACAAAAACAAAACAAAACAACAACAAAAAAAACCATTTGCTATCCTTCCCACCATGTCCACCCAAAGCAGTATCTGACCCAGTGGTCCACTGAGAGCAAACGATAATCCCTAATTGTTAAAGAACTAGAATTTTACCAGAACAAATCATTTTCCTCACAAGGCTAGCCAAGGAATCAATCACTCTTGCCCTGTTTAGTTACCTTAATAAGGCATCATTAAAATTCCCTCTTCCATTCACTACTTGGGATGCAAAGCAGGGAAATGGTCCATGAGGTACAAGAAGAGACATTCTAATTGGCACCACTGTAACCAGGGTTTTTGCACACTGATAAGCAAATCCTGTGAAATGCATGAACAGTGACACAGAGTGGTGAATGTCCCAGATACGCCCTCTGCGCTCAGTCCATACTCTGCCTCTAATTAGAGTGGCAGAGATTTCTTCTCTGAAACCCCACATTTCTAAACTCTCCGTGCATTTGTTTTAGACTCTTCTCGGAGCCACCTCACCACAGACAGCCCCTTCAGCAACACTCGCTGTGTGTGTTTTCCAACTCCCTGGGACACAAGCCATCTCTCCTCCCCAGGCATTCTCCCTGACAGTACCTGGAGAGCAGTTGTTCTCAGAGAACAGCTTGCCCAGTGCCAGGCTTCATTTGTCTTTCCCCATGGGTCATTTATCAAGGAAGGTGGCCCGTGGAGGGAAATCCAGATTGAAAGCCTGTGCAGTCTTCCATGTGCAATGGCTGTCAGCACTGAGCAAAGGGAACCACTGCACCCTGCATCAGGGCGCACCCACATGGAGCTGAAAAACCCACATGCTGAGAACCGCACATGCCCCATCATTCTTTGCAAGAAAGAGTCTCTCAATTTCTAGAAAAGAGTAATAACATGGTTTTACAACTTCCACATGTAGCCTGAGGTCTCCCTCCGTAAAGGCTTTCTTTCTATACTGGATTTTAACTGCTTTAATATCAGAATCTGGTAGGAGAAAGGTTCTCAAGACAAGGCATGTTCCTACATCTATTTTCTCACCCTTTTTACCTTCTCTTCATCCTACCAGACTTGATACTTCGGTAGAATCTATTCAGAAATAACTCAGGCTTCTACATTCACTGATTCAGCAAACATGCTCTATAACAGAGCCGAGGGTAGATAATTCCTAATCATGAGAAGAAAGAGAATTTTTATTTTCAAAAATAATTATATACAACAATAACACAAACATGAAATGTAATTCAGTTCTCAGGGTCAATCTATGTATAAACATGTGATTAGGAAAAATGTAGAGTGCAACATGTAAACGTCAGCAAAAGTGACAATGTGAAAGTACAGATGACAAATACAAGCAGTCGAAGGAAGGAAGGGTAGGGGAACTAACACATACTTTCTAGAGTTAACAGGATCATAAACAAAGGTACAACTATATTAAAGTAACAACAATAATGATAATGTGTCGGTGCCGCCCTCTCCTCAGACTCGATGTGTGTGCTCAGTTTTTCTCTGAGATGCACTCACAGCAAGCAGGATAAATCATGCTCATCTTCTGCACCTTTGCTGGGGCTGATTTCAAAGCTGGAAGAGGGAACCTGTAAGGAGTTTCTGGAAGAAAAATGAAGCAATAAGAAGATCCCTATTAAGACATCTGAACTGACTGATTTCACAGCTGACCTATCTTGAGATATTCTGAGAAAACACATATTCTTTACTGCTTAGATATTAGAGTTCATTTTCAATGATGAGTTGTGAATGCAATCTATGAAATAAGATTACCCACTGAGTAACAATGTACAAGGAAGAAGAAAAGAAGGAAGAAGGGAATATAAATGAAGCACATCCCAGGAGCAACAGTAGATCTGTGTGACATATGTAATTGATTTTTTAAAATGCAGAAGTGGCAGACGAAAGGTACAGTGTATAGATATGAAGGTCATCATCAGGAGAGACAGGAGTTAACCATGGGAGGAGGAAGATGAGCTGGCTAAATCCTGCTTTCCATTATAAGTCTTCTTACACTCTTGTTTTATGTGTATTATTACTTTAAAAATCACATTAATAAGAAAATGAATTCAAAGTTAGAAATTAATTTCTTCCTCTGGAGGAACGAGTGAGAAAAGAGGACTTTTCAGAAAACTCCAGTCCCACAGCAAGCAGTTTTCCTCTAACGAATGCAAATGATACCCAGTCTCCAGCTCTATTTTGCTAAAAGAGCTGTACTAGTTCCACAGGTTGGATAACTATGCTGAATTTCTCCCACTAAAGTAAGAAATCAATGTTCTCTAAACTAATTTTAGTCTTAAAAGTACGAAAGAAAATTGCCTTGGTTATCCTGACGGCCTCCCAGGGACATGAGTCAGGCTCACACTTTAAACTGAATCGCCCACGGCTCTTTGATACTGTGGAATAAAGGGTACTAATGACCTAGTTTGAGCCACCAATACCGTTTTAAGTCAGCCAAGGACATTTTTCTTCAGTACAGACCAAAGCTTCCAAATCTGACACTGAGTGTTCGAAGGAGCACAATTGCTGAAGCCAGGCTCGGAAGACAAGCCTGTAACTTCCGGGTTCCACGACAAACATGCATTTACTTCCAACCTTACTCCTTTAATCATGTCACTGCATTCATGGTCAACTGGGCTTTTCCTTTAAGCCATTTTCCAGGACTGTGAGCATCTATGAAAGTTTAAAGAAGTTAACATAATCCTAACCTAAATCTAGTAATGTCTTCTAAAATGTAACCTGTTGTAGTTTTCTAAAATGTATTGACTTAGCAACACGTGTTTCTTAGAGTATATCCTATATCAAAAGATATGTTAGTCACTGGAGTATTTTCTGTTATGGCAAAAATACCAGGAAACAAGCTAAGAGTCAAACACCAGCAGGTTGATTGACTAAATAATTATATAATCATGCTATGAAAAATCATGCAGCTACCAAAGCAAAAACAAAAACTAGCTAAGATTCCACAAATGCACTAGAAAGTTATCTGTGTTACACTATTATAAAGGGCATGCTATGGGGATATATGTTTAATATGACTCCCCATTTTAAAAAAATGCACATGTGTGTCTTTTTCATGTGCCTGGGAAAAAATATAAGAGGCTCTATATCAGACTATTAATGGAGATCATCTCAATGCACAGAATGGCATCCTGTGGAGTATTTTGAACTATTGTATCAACTGTGCATTACTGTATATTGAGGGAAAAAAAACCAAAAATTACTTATTCAGAGTGTAAAAGGTCATCAAAATCTCTCCTTCCAGGGCCAAGAATTTAGGTCAGTGGTGCCACACCTGCCTTAAAGAGCAAGGTCCTCAGTTTGATTCTTGGCACCCAAAACAACAAATAAACAAGCAAAAAAAAAAATCCAATAAAATCTCTCTTTCCATAACCATACCTAATAGAGCAATTTAATGAAAATGCACCCAGTTGTTCAGTATGTTCAGGAGACAAAGGTTTCACACCTTTTATAAATTTCTGAAAATAGTTTCCATTTATGAAAGGGCTAAGTCGAACTTCATCCAGTAACAGCATAGACATTTTAGGTCCATTCTACAGATAAGAAAATCACTCAAACAAGATGATATAAACCTAGTAAACAGCCTCGTCAGAATTTCAGAATCCCAACCAGAAAGTTTATGTTCTTCCTGACATTGTTCCATGCCCATCAGGCACATGCATCTACACTAAATCATGGCTTCATGTTAAATTCAACTCCCTCCTTGCCTTACGGAGTGCAGGGGAGGAACACCGGCCTCCCTTGCCCTGCGCATGCGCTCTACTCAGAGTTATATATACTCCCAGTCCTCACTACATTTACACAGAGAAAGCATACACCATGAGATTATTAAAACCTTTCTTGCACAGTTGTTAAAACAAACAAGTGTAACAGAATTTTTCTGGGCCTCAGCCTCTTTTCATGTGTTTAACCCTAAAGAAAATTGACACTCATGAGCCACCATCTTCTCTGACACACAAAGTCATACTCTTTCCGCTTCATCTTCTACCTTCCATCTATTTGTCAGAAATTCTGTCCAAACTGACACATGAACAAATGGCTTCTACATTGACAAGCACCTCCTGGCTACTAAAAACTACGATCTTATTCACACGTAAACTGCAGGTGTGCTGTTATGTTGCATACAGTACCTAAGTCATAAGAGAGGATGCAGATATCATGGTAAGTGGGTAATCGTAAGGGCAGTGGGAAGCATGAAATGATTTTACATGAAAGAGAGAGTGACTTGATACAGGTTCTCATCTTATAAAGATCACTATGGCAACAACATAACTAAGAGAAAAGTATTGTAGACTCAAGAGTCATTTGACTCTCATACATTTTCCTCCTTTACCTGCACTTGGTTTGTCAATCTGGTCCTAAATCTGTAGTATTTGTCAGCACTTCTGTGGGAGGGACAGTGGTCAACAACATCTAGAGGGAAGTGCTCATCACCACCAAGGAGGAAACCTCCACAGGATTGGGAACGTGCAAAGCATACAGAGAAGAAATAGGCAACTCCAACAGAAGCAGAGAGGAGGCAGCTCCGCGGCCCCTTGCGCACCCTGAGATGTGACTGGATTTACCACTGAGGCTGCATTTTCACAGGGCTTCCGTGATCAGTGTTGCTTTTTATCCTGTGTCTGACTGGCCCAAGGATCATACTCCCCAGGGATCTAACACTCCATGATAATGACTCATTATTTATTCCAGCCCTGGGACATTTCAAATGAGTGTTTCAAACCACTGCTGGTTATTATATTGGATTTGACTCTACTGATGCATTTATTGGCACCACAGGAACCACCAAAATACAATGGTCTCCACAGTGCTTTGAAAGCTGCATCTTTATTTGATTTTTCTTTCATAAATCCTGAAACCAGCCTCAAGAATCTTTCAACAACAATCAATCAAAATAAACATATTTGTGGAATTAATATTTTAATGAATTGGCAGAACACAAATTAATG
The DNA here is from genome assembly GCA_004026965.1 of Petromus typicus. Lineage (NCBI taxonomy): Eukaryota > Metazoa > Chordata > Mammalia > Rodentia > Petromuridae > Petromus > Petromus typicus. The sequence goes on from PVIR01003261.1 coordinate 50,203, forward strand.
ACAATGTTTTGAGAAATTAACTCATTAATTTTCTCAAGGAGCATTCCAAACCCTTTCCCAGCCCAGGCCAAAATAATGATGAGGCGAAGGGCTGCATCAGGCACTCCCCGGTATGGCGAGTCACATACTCCATACATAGTCACTGAACAAATGAATGATAGGCTGGATCACTAAAATGTTATGTTCATTCTTTTCCTGTTGGTGTTATACAATACCATGGAACACAAACTAGAAATGTTTATCTTCTTTTCTAAGTCATATTTTAATCTTTCTGCCTGGCCTCTCTGTCACAGTATCAATCTACCCTACAAAAGAAGAAACAAAGCCATAGGAGAGAAGACTCAGTAGGCTGTTTCCAAGATATTTCTGGAAAAGTCTTTAGGATCATCAAAAGAATCGAAAACAGAACCAAATACAGAAACTCTCCAAAGTATACATGTAGTTAACTAGACAGCTCTTCTCTTTGAAGCTGGGGAAGAAATCTGACCTGAATTTGATGACTCCAAGTCTTCACAATCCTCTTTGCTTGGACCTATAAAAAAAAAATGCTTAGAAGAATGGAAAAGATAAGGCTGGTGATGGACACAGTCAACTACATACCTTTTCTTTTAAAAAATATTTATCTCTCTATTATGCCAGATGTAGTGGTGCATTCCTATAATTAAAGCACTAGGGAAGCTAAGGCAAGAAGATCACCGTGAGTTTGGGGTGAATCAGAGCTACACAGTGAATTCAATGCCAACCTGAACTGCACAGCAAGACCCTATCTCAAACTGTGCTCTCCCCAAAAATTAAATACATAATACCTCTGTGCAATGTTCTTGTATTGGAAAATTATTCCTATTATATAACATAATAAAGCAATTAACTATGAGCTTAAAAAGCCAGCAGTATCAACTGGTGAAGTGATTTTACTGATACAAAAGAATTTGATTATGGAATTTTTAGGAAGGCAGATATTCTGAATTTGTCTTTCCTAAGAGGTACTGAATACACCAAGGATTGCTAAAAAACAAGTCTCTGTAGATGGGTTAGACCTGGGAGAGTTTACAGAGGTTTGGGTGGTACAAAGGGTACTCCTATTTTTTTTTTTTTAAGGTTATTTTTGAGACAGGGTCTCGCTTTGTGGTTCAGGCTGGCCCTGAGCTCAGCCTCAGTCTCACATGACAGCAATCCTCCTGCCTCTGCCTCCCAAGTGCTGGGATTACAGGCGTGAGCCACCACGCCCCACACACTGTGGTATGTGGCACTGGTTGCTGCTGGGGTGAGTCTCCACGCCCAGTATTGTTATGTGGTTACTCGGGATCAAACCCCGGTCCTCGCGCTTGCAAGACAGGCGCCGGAACCACTGAGCTATATCCCTGGTCCAGGGTACTCCTATTTTTATCTGTATATTACCATCATAGTGACCGTTCTAAAATGCAAACCTATATCAAATCACTCACTCTTTCATGTAAAACCATTTAATGGCCCCCACTGCCTTGCATTATTCTCTTAATGTGATATCTACCTCCTCTCAAAACTGGGCATAAAACTCCATGCAATCAGACTAAACTAGTTTTTAATACTGATTTTAACTATAAAAGTTTATAATAATTGGTAGAAAAAAATAAGCTATGTAAATCTTTGTATCCAGAGAAGCTAAGAAAGTATTTAAAAATAGTAGATAACTTATTGACTGACTAAATGAATAATCAAACAAATTAATAAATAAAACATTATTCTTAAATGACTCTATCCATTTCTGATTCAAAATTTGCTACTTTATATCCACAGGAGGTAAAATATATATTCATATTCATAGGAATAAATATCTATCTATCTGTGTAAACACACAACAAAATTTGGAGACCATTGTGGACATGGTCTCTGCAGTGGGGGTTGTTGAACCCAAGAAAGTGATGGATTTACTTGTGTTTACTTTCTTATCCTCAAGACTAATTTTTATCATCCATTTAACATTCTAAGAGTCCCTGGAGCCAACTAAGCAAACAACTTGATTGAAAATAAAATTGTAATCCAGTCATCTACTGACTAGGAAATTGATTAGAATCTTAACTAGTTCCCTAGCACCATTTTTGTCTGGAAAGAAAAAGACTTCATTATATATTAAAAAAAAAAATCACGTATCACTAATGTATCATGCAGGTTACAAATTATAGGACTGAGAGTACTGGGAAACAATCTATCTTCTAAAAGTGTCCTTGGCAGATAACACTAGTTAAAAGTATTATGCAGCATTCCAGTTACATCAATGGAGTAGTTTGGCACAAAAATGACTGTTTCCTTTACCCAGACATAAAAAGAATTCCACAGAGAATCATTTCCTTATAAAATCTTCCTTTAACCACCAGAAGCCTTGGCCAAAAGAACCACCATTTACTCACCGGTCAGAGCACCAATCCTTGGGTCTTTCACATTCTCTATCTAGTCCATTTATACGTTCTATTAACTCTGGCTACAACAGCTATCTGTAAACCACCCATACCTTACCCTCTTAACACCGTATTTTAAGTCAAGTAACATCTCTACCACTACACTTGCCACCATTTGTCCATCTTCTTCACAGCAGACAAATCCATTTTCCTAATTACACGGAACCTAATCTCTTTCCTGCATGACACACTGGCGACTCCTCCCGGCCATGTGAAGAAACTCTAGGCTCTTCCCCAGGGCATGCGGCCCAGCCTCTGCCCTCCTCTCCAGCTCCATCTCCCATCTCTTCAGCACTGCTTCATCTACTGCCTTGGATTCTTTCCAGGATAGTGAAGTTAGTCCCCACCCCTTCAAACCTGTCAAATATCTGGTTTTCTCCTCACATTCAGACTGTAATTGGTCCTCACCTCAATCTCTAACACTTCATCCTACTTTATCTTTCCTATTGTTGCACTTCCTTCAATACAAAGGCTCCCTGAGGGCACAGATTCATCTGACCCATCCTCTGTTCTGTTCTCATGAGCTAGAACAGTTCCTAGGATAAAGTATTAAATATTCATACAAATTATATACAGCAAATATCAAATACCTGCATAAGCAGATAGTTGAGCTCTCACCCAAAAGAACCTCCATTTCCAAATACTAGACTACAGTGTCTTCTTAGGAGAATTAGCAGAGCTGCAAGTCACCATTTGGAAAAGCAAACAAGTTATATCTTTGAACGGAGTATTTCAGATCACTCTGATAAGATTTGGACCTCAAACTAAAAGAATGACTTGTCATGGGCAGACAGTATAGATCATTCATCTTTCATTCCCACTGGATTAAGATCTAAAAGTCTGATTTCATCACCCTGAGATCCTTAGACTAAACTGTGTGAGTTATTTCCTTTCTCCAGACAATTGATAAACAGAAACTTCTAATCAATTCTATCATTTACTCAATATTTCATCTTTGGAAACCTGTCTGCTTCATCTTCGTGCAGTTACAGCTCCACTCTGTGGAAAAATAAGGAAGACAACAACATAACACAGGTATGTTTTCTCCCTGACCACAAAGCACACTTGGGAAGCTATAAAGAGGAAATTATAGTCTGTAAAAAAGTCAGAATAATGAAGAATATTTTATTCTTATATAAATTGGACATGATGTCAAAAAATTAAATATGAATCAAGGGCCAATAAGTATTTTATGATTGATTCGTTCTCTTTCTCATCTTCCCACCTCTTTTTCTATAGAAACCTTGAAACTGCTTAGTAATTTTGTCTCAAGTAGTTCACCTCTGCCAAGAGACACTGTTACTTATCTAAAAGTCACAAAGACAAAACACAGAATTCAACCTGGTCAGCTCCAGAAACTAGACGATTAAAAGCAAATGATTTTTCTGGATCTAGAGGCAGGAAAATACAGTCATGGAAACTAACAGAGATAGTACAATCTTTTCTGAAAAGAAAAGGACTATCTTTCAAAAAATAGCATGTCTTGACCCTTGCCTGAGGAAAAGACTATGACAATACCAATAATGATGAGCACCCAGGGATCAAGGCCCAGAAAAGGTCCAACTGTCTCAACTTCTAGGAGATCAGATGTGGAAATGAGTTAATGTTCTCTCCCAGAAAAGACAGAAATACCTTAACATTCTTTAGGATTTAATACATTGTAATAAGGGGTCTCCAAATCACCAAAGCATAGCCTAATTTCTAGTGGCATACCACAAAAACCCTACAGCGTCCATCTCTGTACTATCTACAACTTCACAGCCACTTCAGACCCAGTTTCCACACAACACTGATGGGAAAAGTACTACTCCTTCCTTCTGCAACCTCCACCAGTTGAATTTGAGCTTCACTATACACTGGTTTGCTCAGTGGACTAGCTCATTAGAAAGCTTCAACTCCTACTGAAATTAGCAATTAAGCGAAGTTTGTCTTTGGTGACCTGAGATAAACCCCTTATCTCTGTTCTCCCCCCAAGTTTCTGGCCCTCTTTAGCCCTTAAGTTCTTTCCCTATCAAAACAGCCTCAAAGCAAGAAGTCTGAATTCCTTAGCACTTAAATAAATGTCTGCTGCAAGTTTCAAGGATGACCTTTCTCAAGGAGAAAAGGGAACAAATAAGAATCAGCACTTTGAAATATACTGTCTTAAAGAACAAGAGAAAGGCAGGGCAACTATGGGGGAGTTTTCTTGAACCTGTGAAGAAGCTACTGCCCCCTTTGCCTACACTGCAGTTACCAACTTAGTTAAGATTTTCAAAAAATAGACTTCCCTCAGTAGTTGATAGTTCACATGTATGTGAACAATTCATTTTCCATTTGTGAGATAATTACAAGGATATTTGGAGGACAGAATTAGCACGAAAAGAACAACTGTATAGAGGAAGCGATGATTGTGAACTTGCTTTTCAGTAATGAATAAGAATTTGACAACAAATGTGTTAGAGGCCATTGTAAGTGATGGGATCAAAATGAGCAACAGGAGGTGGAATAAAAGGGTATATGTGAGTAGTAGGGATTCTAATTCCCCTCTCTGTTTTAGAAGATTCTGTCTTGGGTATTATGGACTCTGATCAGTTTAGACAGAAATATTACTGACATTCACTGTAAGTGAGATACAAGGATGAATAAGATACACCCAACTTCCAAACCATTTCTAGGACAATGGTATTGTCCTAGAACTGTATGCAAATTGTGTAAGATTGTTCTAAATGACGTTCAGGAAATCCCTGAATCTGGCCCACACTCTTTCTCGGGCTTCAGCGAGGTCTGTGCTTGGACAAGCCTTCCTCACTCAGCTAATGGGATAGAGGTCGCTGCTGCTAGGAGAGCTCTGCTGCTGTTCTGCATGTTAGCAGCTGTCTTTCCTTCCCTGCGTGACTAGACCACCCTGCGGGGCCTCTGTGTGGACAGTCTGAGCTCACTAGGAAGCCATGAGCCTTCTGGTCAGCCACTCACGGAGCTGGTCATGTTGGACAACAGATAGTAAATCTTTTCTTAAGGCTGAAAATTTCAAACATGTACTCCCCAAAACTCCCAGTACTGGAGCAACCGTGTGTTTCCATGAGAAAAAAAAAATGTCTCATCTCTTTTCCTTCTATGTTTTAAGGTAGTAGGGGCAAGATTTGAATTAACAGACACCGATTTTACTTCTTTTTAGATTCTTGAGTGTGGAAACATAGATGATTCATGCTGAGTGCCTTTCTTTTTGAGGAAGGTATCTTAGTCCAATCATGGGCTTTCAGATTCCCACCTATGTAATTACTCATTTGTGTAAAATGAATATATTAAAATAGGTTGAAAGTAGCCTCAGAAAACAAATTTGTTATATGGACTATAAATGGGATATCTTGCAGTTTAGAATCACAAAAGCAGACTCAAAAAGACCTCAAAGACCATTTGATGTAATTATTACTTTATTGTTGAGGGAACTCATTCTCATTACATTCACTCATGCAAAATACACAGGAGTCACCTCAGGTCCATGGTAATCCCAGGGACTCCTGAAGTGTGGTCCTAAAGTGAGTACCAGCAGCATTACCTGAACCTTCGAAAAATCATTTTTTGTGTGGTGCTAGTGATCAAACCCTTGGGTGTTCTGCCACTGAGGTACATCCTGAGGTACATCCCTACCCCTTTTAGTTTTTATTCTGAAACAAGATCTCACTAAGTTGCCAGGAAGGGACTTGAACTTGCCATCCTTTTGCCTCAGTCTCTCAAAGCTGAAACTGAAAATTCCTAAGTCCCGCCCAGACAGACTGCATCCTTGAGGCTGAGGAGGTGGGGCCCAGCAGCCTGCAGTGTAACGCGCTCACTTGTTAACTCTAACACACCCAGAAGGGTGAGGATCACTTCACTGTGCTCTGGTGGTAGGATGTATCAGCCAGGGCTACAGTTTAACTAGACTAAGCAGAAAAGGGGGATCTGTCAGCCCCCACAAGGGAGATCAGGGAGCAGCACCACCAGAATACTCTGTGGAAAGCACATTTTGTCACTTGCTCCGATTTCCCTTTCCACCAACTCCACACTCCTCTGTTAACAGTTCAGCATATCTGCTCCCACGTTACCCATCTGGCCTGATTCCCTCGGCTCTCCACAGACACCTCAGCTTGGGTCTCTGTGGTCCTCTCCCTTGCCGGGACCACACTGCGCCCACTTCCTCTTTTGCATCCCATCCATGATGACCCACTTGACTGCAAACTTTCCAGCCCCTAAGTGCATCAAAATTTTTTCCCAGGCTCCAAGAACAGGCTCAAGTTCTACTGCTTCCATGGAAAATCCTTTGGTCTAACCTTTTCTCATGAATTCTTATAGCATAAAGTGTCTAACCCATATAATGTAGCCCTTAATCACTTTTCTGTTTTAGAGGCTGCTTTTTGTTGGCATTTAAATCTGTGTTCATTTAAGGAAGTGAAGATAGTGGTAAGGATTTAGAGGGTTTTCATGTAACCCAATAGTAGGATATTAGTTTAACCACAAGTTTGAAAGGTCTCAAGTGTTAAACAAGAAAGCGTACTTTTCACATTCCAATAAGGATGGGTACCCTGCCTGCTTCCCTAACCTTCCATCACCTGACTGGCCAATCTAAAAGAAGCTACAGGTTTAATACAGCCCTATCCCCTCTTTTCCTTGGGGCCTTCTGTGGGACCCTCCAAGGGTAGGTTCCCAGAGAGAGTAAAATCAAGGGTGAGGTTGCGCTGCAACTTTCCAAGCTGCCTTTGACTAGGTGGGTATGTTTATTTCTAAGTTGAAGTGACTAAATCTCGGGTAGCAGCAAGACTAAATTTCTTCTTCAAACAGCTTAGTCAGTAACAAGGTGAAAATTTTATTTCAATTTACCTGACTTAATTATCTTTCCATCAATTGGCTTAGACTTCAGCAAAGGAAGAAGGGGTATTAACTTACCCTAAAGTTTAAATAAGACAGCGGCCCTATCTTTATCTAAGCTGCAAATTTATGATTCCTCCAAAAACCCACTTAAATTATTCCTGTTTGAAAATTCATTTTGTAACTAGAGCTTCTGACTACTCAGTAACTTGGACATTTATACAGAACTGGTTACCATTAGTAACAGTGACTGCTAATTTTCCCCTAAATTTGTATGCCTTTTTTCTTTGTTAATAGAACACTCAAATTTTAGGTGGGCAAAGAGCAACCCAAAATTTTAAAATAAATTTCCTGCCTTGATGTGTAAAAAAATCACACCCAATCAGAGTGGAGGAAAGACTATGCACAACTTCTAGAAGATCTCTTAAAATGGGAAGGTAGGGCTGGGGATTTATCTCAGCAGTTCAGGCGCCTGTCTTGCAAGTGTAAGGGCCCCGGGTTCAAACATCCTCCCCTCCCCCGTAACCACATCCAGCAGCAATCAGTACCACACACCACAGTGCTGGGCATGGTGGCTCATGCCTGTAATCCCAGCACTTGGGAGGCAGAGGCAGGAGGATTGCTGTGATGTGAGTTTGAGGCTGAGCTCAGGGCCAGCCTGAACTACAAAGCTAGACCCTGTCTCAAAAATAAATAAATAAATAAATAAATAAAATAAAAAATAAAAAATGGGAAGGCATTTGCTCTTGTCTTCCCAATTCTTTCTATCTGCTGGTTGAAGTACAGTTATAATGTCTGGAGCTAGGGCAGCCATGCTGGGCTGTGTGTTACAAACGACTTGACAGAGCAGACTAATAAACATATAGGAATTTTTTTACAGCTTATAACTAGTCATAGTGGAATTATTCCTGCCATGGAAATTAGGCAAATGCTAATTTGCCCCCTCTAAAGCATCAGTTTACCATCAGGGCATCACTGTACATGCTACAGATGGCAGTGCAGTAAGACAGAATGGGCCCGAGTGCTTACTAACATGGCTTACTTACGTAACATGGCTTACTATTTAAGGTTGGACTGTCTATACTTATGAAAGAAAAATAAATTTCCATTTTTCTTAGGTATTTTTGCTTTCTTTCCTTCAAAGTCAAATATAATCTTGATACCCACACCAGGGTAGGTACTAGGTCCAACTCAATAACCACCTGACTATAGTTTCTGGGTGATTAGGAAACTGAAAAAGAAAGTCTGACTAATTTCCTTTATGTCAGTTGTCTACATTTCTGGCATAATCTGTAGGGACCAACAGTATAGGGTCCAAGGCCCCATACCTGGCCACCTGAACCCATTCTTTTAGCAGGGACTGTTAGTTTACATCTGAGAAAGAAGCCATGGGCCAAGCAGGTACTGCAAACTAATTCACTATAGTGCACATTTAATGCCACTGCATGCAGTATCCATTCTTCAAGCCTACTGATTTACTTTATAAATCAGCTTATATGTATTTTCCTGTAATTGCTAAATAGATTTTCTTCTTCAGCATTAAGTTCTAAAGACTGCACTAGTGTCTCAGCCTTTGAGTGCTGGACCATGCTAACCCAAGTATCTTGTTAATTCACTTGGTCTCTCTCCACATCATCTGTTTGTTCCAGGAGTTCTGACTAATATCTGACAACAGTTGATCAAATGATGAGATTGTACCTGCTAAAAGTCCTGTTTTACCTCAAGTTCAGAACCTCCAAGTAAGCAGAATAGTGTGTCTTATGTATGAAAGACTGGTAAAAGCCCTTGGATTTTATGAAAGGTCTCCTGAACACACATCACTACACAGAGGAAGGACTGAGCAACATAATATAGTTAGAGGCCCGGCAGGATTTCAGGGGACCTGAAAGGCTACTGCAACATTCCTAGTCAGCTTAGCCATCATGACTAACTGCTGATTCACTCAGGGTGTCCAAGGTTAAGGACAAGACTATAGCCCCCAAATCCATCTATTTTCAATGCATGTAGTTAAAAGCGTGTGTGTATGTGTGTGTGTGTTTACATCTCATGTCAGGACAGACACCACATCCCTCGCTAGATTATGCACTCCTGGAAGACCTGAAGACAAATTACATAAGACAGCAAAATCCCACAGAATGAGAGAGGAAGTACAATGACACAAGTCAGCAGAGTGTAGTGTTCCTGAGGGCGGACTCTCCCATACCTTTTTGCCATATATGAAGATTGTAGACCACCCGTGAGAATCCCATCCCCCTCACTGGTCACTAGTTTTTAAATAGACATATGAAAGAAAAAATAAATAGATATATGATCCCACCTTGGTCAATAACACACAGAATTTGTTTGAGAAAGTCTTTCAGCTCCTATAAAAGGAGATAAATGTAAGAAATGTTCTCCCCCACCTTTTTTTTGGACTTTGGGGTCAACCACCTGCTTAGTGGTTTTGCTTTAAGGCACCAGGCATTATTTGTATCGAGTGAAAAAGAAGGCCTGGAAAAAGGAAAAAGACTTACATCTTGTACAGTCTGGAAGTGACATTAAAAAGAAACGGCATTCTTCTCATAGCTAAGACCTAAGCCTCTTAGAGACAGCAGCTGCTTGCAGGATAACTAACTGCAGAAATCTAATCACTACTCCCTACTATAAGGCAAGGACACTGTTTAACATGAGTTATAGCCACTGGCTGGACAGCCCAATCTGAAAGTGTTATGAAAGGTTCAAGAGTAAAAATCCTAGTATTTTTCCCCAAGAACAGGACTGGAAGTCCTATAGTTAAGAATAAAACTTTCCCTCATATTCCATGTTTAAGGAATTTACACAACTAGGTGACTAACATGCAGGGATTGGAGATGGTCGGCAATTCAGCAGACCCACTTCTCTGATGAAAGAGGAAGCACTGGACCAACACAGGGTTTACCTCCTACAGGAAAACATTTTACAGATTCAACCACATCTCCCACTGTCCCGGGCTGTTAGCAGGCCCACCACACAGTAAGACTGTGACTGAAGCTGGACGGTCTGTCCTGGAATCCTGGCACTCTGGGAAGCTAAGGCAAGAAGGTCGCAAATTCAAGCCAGTGTGTCCAGGTGGGGGGAGCACGAGAGCTGTAACTCGATGAATTTAGTCCTGGACACGAAAAAAGCTGAGACTGAACAATGTTGCTCCCCCACCCACAAATGAACTGAGTAGTAATTCTGGTCTGAGAGCTGCACAATGACTGAACTGAGTAGCAGGTGGGTGGTCCGGGAGCCTGGCAGGAGCAGAGGCACAGACGTCCTGAGGTACGGAGGAAGTGCCGGAAAGTGAGCGGCGTTACTCCTCCTCAGAGGGGCAACAACACAGGAATCTCCCCTAGCTCTAGACAACCTCCAAAGATGGTGGCTGGACTGAGCCACCCTGCTTTTCCACTGAGCAGCGCTCTAGGATGTGAGCAGGAATCTGCCCGAGAGGGCGGGCTCTCCACCTACAGCAGGGAAAGCTCACAGTGATAAGAGTCACAGTGGCACATGTGCCGTAGGTTCGCCACCACTGAAGAGCCTCGTCAGAGGTGGTCTGTAGAGCCCACTGAAGAAGCCCCCCTGCATCTGAGAGAAGGACCATATTCACTCTCACCAGGCCTTGCCCAGAGGACGGCTGTGTTGGCCATGCAGCAGCCACAGCCTACGGAGAGCAGTGAGAACAAGGCAAGCTCATTAGAAGAGACATAAAAGGCAGAAAAGAGTAATGGTTGGCGGCTTCCCCTGAGGATAACTACCCCACGGAACAGGGAGTTATGGGGCAGAGAACAGACCTGCCTTCCCCCAGAGACTAGTCCTGCCAGAAGGAGCATCTTTGAATTGAAAATAATTGTCAACTTTTTAAATGGATGCTTGTCTTGAGGTTTTTCACAGAAGTGTTTAAAAAAACAAAAGGACACAAGTTAAGAACTGGTCTGAGACACGGGAGCTCCCAGTCCAGCAGGCAAAGAGTTCTGACAGAATACAATTGCAGGAAAAACAATATTCTTTTGTGTTTCTGCTCTAATACAAAGACTCTCCAGGAACTGGTTATGCATGTCAGTGTCTGCAGTTTTGGTGTGACTTGAACCATTCCCTTTCCAAACACATTCATGTCCTCAAGGATGTTTTTATGGAAAAAAAGGTGGAGCAGAGCGGGACAGTGTGGTGGTAACACTGAGTTTCATCAAGTCAGATATGCCTCAGGGTAACAGGTAAACACAGAATTTAAAACTGGGCTTCACATTACCAGACCAAGTCTGGAACAACCAAATCATGTTTATCATGTGAAGTTCTAGTTGTCACCAAATTGCTGAGCTAATGATGTTGGGGGGGGTCTCCTAGTACAGCTTACACTGGCCTCAAACCCCTGATTCTCCTGCTTTAGCCTCCCAAGTGCTGGCATGTGCCACCACACTCAGCGACAACTCGGGTTTTCATCTGATAGCTGTCCTCATAATTGTGAGTCATGTGTAAATTCAAATATAACCAAATATAAATTTTACTGTGGATCAAGAATGAGACTATAGGGCTGAGGATTTAGCTGAGTGGTTCTGGCGCCTGCCTGAGTTCAATCCTTGGTAGTCACATACAACAATGCCAGGCGTGGTGACTCACGCCCAGCAGCAATCAGTACCACATCCCACAAAGCCAGGCATGGTGGCTCATGCCTGTAATCCCAGCACTAGGGAGGCAAAGGCAGAAGGGTTGCTGAGTTTGAGGCTGAGCTCAGGACCAGCCTGAACTACAAAGCAAGACAAACAAACAAAAAGAATGAGACTGTAATGATAATTTGGAGTTAAACTCTAGGTATTTTCCCTCTTTTCTGTAATAAAAAGTAACATCAGGGACTTCTAAGATGTACCAAACTGAGATATAGTACCCAATACTTAAAAATTGCTTACAGTTATATGGTTCTTGACTTTGTTACCAGTTATGTTGATTACAACTTAAAAATTAAGTAACTCATATCCAAGACTTACAGTCTAATTTGACCAATCTATAGTTCAGCACACAATCACCCGCCCTTCCCTGAGGTCTCATGGGGTGGGGCAGGCCTGGGGAGAGTCCAGGGCAGACGCATGGCTCCACCTTCCTTAGGTAAGTAGGGCCGGAAGTGTGTTCATAGTCCTCTTCCCCCCCCCCACCCATGGCCACAACTTTCTTCCTGTGGGTCTGAGGTGGAGTGCCTGACATTCTCAGCATTCCTGCCATTCCCTCAGGCTGAGGCAGCCCTCAGAACAGCCTGGCCCTCCTGCACCTGAGCAACTGAACCACTAGCTCTTCTGCCGAAGCTGACTGGAAGTTAAGTGCAAAGGGTGGAACGAAGGGCCAGAGAGAAACACAAAGAAGGGTGGAGCGAGCAAGCAAAGGAGCTCGGTCCCGAGGCTGAGCACAGTCAGGATCAGCACCGGCTGACTCACCTAGGGACTGAACGGAAGGGGGTGGAGGGGGTGCGGCCAAGTTCTATCCTTTCGGGCCCCAGCGTAAACACTGAATGAAAATTTTTTAGCTGGAATAACTTGCTAGGGATGGGTGTGGGGGTGGGTGTGGGGTGGGTCTTCACTGGAATCTCGGGAGCCCAGGCCAGAAAGACAAGCTACTTGACATTCACAGTCGTGCAGCAATGAGCTACACCAGAAGAGTCCTCCCTTTCTCCTTCCCGGCCTCGCGCCTCCTTCCCTTTCTTTGTTCTCCTCCGCAGGCGGTTTGGATACAAGGGAGAACTGGAGGAACGACAGGTCCCACAGAAAGCCACTAGGGGGCAATGTCACCACTGGTCCCGACTTCTTTGGCTTCAGAGTCCAGGCAGGCCTGTCCACACATCCTGTAACAGGATGTTTCACAACTCAGTTCACTTCTCAATGGAAATAAACCAAGGCATGGACCACCCCAGTTAAAGCTCCTGGTGAAATGGAATAATCTTGTCGCATTCTGAAGCACGATTTAGAATGCAGAGCTCAAACCTGCACTTCTATCTGAATTTTGAAATCTCTCACAGATGCCACCCCTCAGAGAAAAAAATAACCTTACAAAGAAATAAGAGGTAAATGATCCAGAAGACATTATTTGTTCAAGATTCTGTTTTTGTTTCCATATTCAAATTACACGTATGGGGTTGGGTCAAAAGCAGGGTGCCCCGCTGGACAAAGCTGTCCATCAGTCATATGCACAAGCCCTGGGGACAGACAGCCGCACGTTCGCAGCTTCGCACGCTGCACAGCACCACAGGGGGAGTGCAAAGGGGAGCTGGCGAGTGGGGTCCTAGGTGGTGTACAGAGGAGATGGGGGAGCAGAGCTTCCCTTCCTAGGAGTTCAACTTAGGTCTCCCTGGGCAGAGACTGACCAGCCTAGCATCTGATGTTGGTGAGACTAGTACCTCAGGAGTCCGTGGAGATGGCTGACTGAGGGACTGAAGGCCGTGATAAAATAATAAGTGAGGAAGTATCAAAGAAAGGAATGAACAAAACAGAGTTTTTATAGGCAGTGATTTTTCTTCCCCAGCATCAGAGCTGTATTTCTTCAAACAACTATTTGCTGATATCAAGCTTACCCAGTTTAACAGCAGAGACAGATAAGGTGGAGAAAATATTTATGGGCAGATTTCTGGAATTTTCCTACAGTACTGAAATACCATCCAGAGTTCAAATGGCCCACATTTGGACAGCGATAGCTATGTTATCTTTTGTGTTTTCACTGCTGTATAATAATATTAACTCTTTGCACAAGGTCAGTGCTATTTACTTAGGGTTCCCAAAGGTCTCCCCTCTTCTCCTATCCTTTCCCTTCAAAGAGTCAGGTGCACATACAGTAAATCCTCAAGGTATGACTGGCCAGACATATGACCAACTTGGCTGAATCAGGTAAATAGAAGATTCATCTGCCTTTCGTTTTCTATAGCGTGTATCCAGGTAAACATCTAAACCTCAGCTGTATTGACTTACAACCAACTACTCTCAGAAGCCAATCCAGTTTGTAAGTCAAGGGTCCACTGTACTGTTCCTAGTAGACAAAACATATTAGGGTAAATATCTACTGAAACCAGTTAGGTGGGTACTATAACTCAGCAAATACAATTAGAGAAAGACACGGCAAAAAACTACTCCCAATCTTGAAAGATCACAGTCCAAGAGCGGACTCCCACGGCTGGGTCAGCAATGTTTCACAGCAGGGCAGAGACAGAAAGGCACAGGAAAACAAGCAAGCACAGAGGTGTGGCCGAGCAGGGGACAACAAGTGGGGGCAAGTGCAGTGGAAGATTACCAAAACCCAGCAGAACCTGACAAGGTGGATGCTAACTAAGAAAGGGTGGAGACCAGAGGCCCAGCAGCCAGCTCTGCCCTCACTCCCTGCTCACAGCCTCAGTGACATCACCAATGGGGCAGTCTGGTATCTTCTTTTAAAGGTGCTGTCTATAGACCTGGGCGCCAAGAAAGTGCGGAATATGCATCTCATCTCTCCCAGATCACCTTTTCAAATAAAAGACTTGGCACACTGGGACAAATAAAAACAAAGAGCTATGAAACAAAGCATAAACACTGAGATGAGACCCCAGTTGCAACTTGGCTAAATAGAGTTGTTTCAGTACACGACAACTTGGCTTCAATCTGTATTATTCTGAATGTATAATGGATGTGGCCCATCTGTTTCCAGTAAAGGAACTCTTGTTTTGCTTTCTTCTTCTCCACTTTCACCCGGAATGAATGGCTTTCTCATTAGGCAACATTCAAATGCTCTCAGAAAATGTGTTTGGAATAGAAAGACTCCCCAGAATCAGGTTCCAATGCCAGCAGAGCAAAGTATGCTCTTACCCATTCTGAGCTAGTGAAACGAGGACTCACGCCAATCTCCATGCAGAGAACATCTCAGGTAAGACCGTTACAGCCAGGAAACCATGTACTTAGCACGGCTATTAAAATCCTATAGCACTCTGGTGAACGGTATAGCGACCTGGCAGCCAGAACACCTTTTCCTATGTGAGGCCCTAGATTCACAGAAGCAAAGCAACCAGGAAAGCTTTTGGGTTCTCACCCATCCTATAAATATTTACTAAACACCTGTACAATGTCTTGGGTAATGAAGTATAAAAATGACTAAGATCTGGGATAGCCCTTGCCATGAGGAAGCTTGGTCACAGAGGACACAAACCAATTAAAACAGCAATTCTGACCTGTAGAGTGGTCATCATCAAAAAGGAAAAAGAAAATGAAAGAAGAGACAATATTGGAAGGTGTCAATGACTGCAGAAAATGAAATGATCAGAATGCTTTTTTATTAGTGAATGAAAAAATGGGGTGGCTGCTATGGCAAACAGTGAGGAAGAACCACAAACAGAGCATTACCCTATCACCTAGCAATTTCCTTCTCTGATGTGTACCAAAAAGCAGAGGAGACAATGTATACACAAAGAGTTCATAGAACACCGCCAGGTGTGGTAACCCCAGGGTTCCAGAGGCTGAGACAAGGCCAGTCTGAAGTACATAAGTGAAACTGTCTCCAAAACACAAGTCTTACTGAGAGTCAAACAGTGAAGCGGGATGTGGTGGCACATGACTGTAATCCCAGTATCTGTGAAGATGAGGCAAGGAAGATTGCCAGGAGTGCAAGGCTAGCCTGAGTACATAGTGAGACTGTCTCAAAAACACCAAAATAAAACAAACAACCCCCCCCCATAAAGTGGAAACAACCCAGATGTCCATGAAATGGTGAGTGAATTTTAAAAATGCGGTATATATACCTTACAGAATAACCACCATAAAAAACAATGAAGTACTGATCCATGTTTCGACATGGATGAATCTTTAAAACATTAAGTGAAAGTAACCAGGAAAAAGACAAATGCCATATGATTCTGTGTACACAAAATGCTCAGACCCACAGAGATAGAAAGCTGATTAATAGTCGTCAAGGAATTGGGAAAAATAATAGAGGGTGACAGTCAACACCTTAAGGGGCAATGAAAATTATATGAAATTATATAGTGGCAATGGTTGCACAACCCTGTGAATAGACTCAAAACTAAGTTGTACACATATGAAAGGTTGACTTTTATGGTGTGTGAAGTATATGTCAACAAAACAAGGTAGTAATAGTGTGGTGGTGACTGCTGCATTAGACGGGCACTGTTTTCTACATACTGGGCATGTAGATCTTAGAAAAGGTTCAAAAAGATTCCTGAAAGAAATTATGTAGGTAGAGCACATTAAAGAAAAGGGGGGGTGGTGCAGATGGATCAGCGCGAAAGGAACAGCAGAACACAGGCAGCACTGACAGGAAGGAGCACAGTGCGCCACATGGAACAGGAAACAGACTCCAGGCTAAAGGGCATTTGCACCAAGCAGTAGACAGAGGAGCTAAAGAGCTATGTCCAACATTTTGGACTTTATCCTAATAAGAGGACAACTGGAAAGAGTTAATGTATGTGAGTGGGGCAGTGGAATGGAGGCGGAGCAAAAATGGACACTGCATGATTTAGTGAGGCTACTGCACTGATACAAGTTTGAACTGACCAGAGGGGAAACTGGAAAGCTTGCCCCAAGATCCCATAATGCTTTGCCAACCATGGCAGCACCAAGCTCCACCAGAAAGCAAGGCATGGGTTTGTGTAGGAGGTGGAGGTAAAGCTTTTAGATCCAGGCATTTTACTCAACCCTCTCTAGACTGGGGTTCCCTTTTCAGGCCACCATGACGGTAGGATCCACACCATTTGCCACAGGAAGATCTACTAGACTTCGTATGGAGTGATGCTCAATAGTCCCACCCCCTGGAGTCCCAGCTGTGGCAGTACGGGCATGAGAAGGAGGACAGCCTGGGCACAAGAGAGACTTTTTCTCAAAAAAAATAAAAAAGTAAAATTTTTAAAAAGGACTTGAGATAGAAACATTAAAGTTCCAACTTCAGCCATCATTTCCAAGCTTCATAGCTAATCACAATCTCTAAGTTCCCTCAACTGTGAAATAAGGAAGTCAATATGTATCAGTCTATATTGAGGATTATATGTGATTATGTATGTAAAAAACTATTTAGGCCTGCCCTATAGTTGCTCCATAGTTTCCAAAGCATTCAAACTCTGTAGGACTAAAATTCTTTAGCTGCAATCACAGTACTTCAATGCAAACAACAAAGGTGAGCAAATTAGGCCTTAGAACCGATATTCTCAGTATTTTGGTGGGACAGTTATTTCACTATCATCCCACAAATGGGTGTCTGACAGTGACAAACATGTCACTCACATTCATAGCTCTTTCAATATCATTTCAAAGTAAAATGTATTTAAATTAATTCCTTAAAAGGAAAGATTTGAGAGCATTTCAGACAACTTATCAAACTGAGCTTGTTTACTGTCAAGCAGGGAGGCCAAAGTTCTAGGTAGTCTCTCTTTTCCAGAACTCGGCATAACCCTCGGGCAGCAGACCATATAAACAGAACGAGGCACTGAACAAATGGAATGCTGTCTGGAATGGCAATGTGGAAAGAGAAAAGCAGTTCATGTACACACAGGCCATTTCATTTAAAGAAACACAGTTTGAATACTACCTACTGCTTTCTAGGCATAACCTTCTCTAGGTTTTTACGCAGAAAAGTATACATTTAAAACATAAGCAAGAATATAAAATCTCAAAGTGTGTTTAAACGTTTATTTGGGCCAGGGATGTAGCTCAGGGGCACCATGTCTGTCTCTCCAAAGTACAAGATCCTGAGTTTGATCCTGGTATAGCAAAAAAAAATAAAAAATTAATTCAATTAAGAAGCCAATTGTTATTAGCACTAAAGCCTAGGTCCTTTTTTTTTTTTTTTTGAGATTGAGTCTTGCTTTTGTAGCTTAGGCTGGCCCTGAGCTTACTGTGTAGCCCAGGCTGGCCTCAAACTCACAGCAATCCTCTTGTCTCTGTCTCCCGAGTGCTGAGATTATAGGCATGAGCCAACACACCCAGCACTATGGGGTGTGGTACTGACTGCTTATAGGAGTGAGTCACTATGCCTGGCATTGTTGTATGTGACGATCGAACCCAGGACCTTGCACTTTCAAGGCAGGCGCTGGAACCACTGAACTAAATCCCCGGTCCTCCTTGTTCTCTTTCACTAGTTTGCAAGTTCCTAGTGATTTAACAATCCCCCAGACCTTGACAACAGTCTCATACACATATTTTCTATCGTCTATGTATTTTAAAATGTTTCCTCTCTTTCCTATACTATGAAGTAAAATTTATCACCAAAGAAATAACAACCGTATATCTTTACTAATCACTGCAGTAGATCTCAGGAAGCACAAGGTGGCAGAAGTACACTAGAAATGCTACTGGAAATAAACCTAGGACAATGTATGTATCGTGGGAACTCCAAAAAAAAATCTATTCATATTTTACAAAAACAGCAGGTTTTCTGTATAATAAAAATATGCAATATATGAATAAAGTTTGGAAAATATGACAGAAAAGTCCAGACAAATTCACATACATATATACATAAATACATATATACATTTACCTACAGACACATATATATACATCTATCCCAAAGATATCTATGGATGTTTAATTCCTTTTTTCTTTCCACAAAAATTAATTCTTATACTATATATGCAACTTTTATTCTCTTTAAAAAAAGTTTAACAGTGGGAGCACTTATCAACCTTATCATTCAAACATCTCTGTTTCAAAAAATATTTAAGGTATATCTGTCTGTGTGTAACATCATAAACCCTTTTAGGAAGAGCATGATTAGAATGGTGGCTTATTTGATCAAGGCATTTTCTTATGAGTAATGATTAAAATTGCATATTACCAGCACCACCTGAGCCAGTACTATTACGTTCTATTTCAAAATAAAATAAAAAACCAGTCCTCTGAACCAAAACTGAAGAACTTTTACACCAAAACAGAATCTGTTTCAGTATCATTCTAACATCTTTATAACTTCAATAAATATTATAGAAAACATTACTTTTGAACTGGCCTGTCAGTACTTGGACTTTCATTTCTTATTTTCAAACATATTCACAGTGCATGTGTGCACAAAATTTTGTATGCAGAAAATATTAGAAAGTGAGAAATACTTTGGTGTTGCTACAGCAAAGAGAAGTCACACTACTCACTGGAAGGCTGCCACTAACTAAGATTGCTCCTGAAAAATTAACCAAGACCATAACCCATTTTTTACTTTGGAATCATTAGAGGCTAATAAAGAACTGTACGAAATCTTTCATCTGCTTTAGAGAGGTAAAAGTCATTATTATTCCTCTTCTAGTAAGGGCTCAGGCCAAGTAAGAACTTTACAGTAACAAAAAAGTAAGGAAACAAATTTTATGTATATGGGGGGGTGGTAGGGTGGGTGGGGCTATGGGAAAAAATGAGAATTAAGTTGTGTCTTATACTGGTACAAATCCCCATTATGGAGTGCAATCATGATGTGTATATTTAATGTACCAATAAAGATAATTAAAAAAAAAAAAAAAGAACTTTACAGATACGACACTAGCAGGAGTCAAGAATATCTAGAGCTCCAAGTTAACTAGTGGTAAATTCCATAGTATCATTCCATATTTTGTGATTTTCATACCCTTAATCCATAGGCCAAAATGCGTTAAACTAAATGTGATGGCTCTCCCTCTTGTAACTAAAAACTAAGTTTAGGGCTGGGGATTTAGTTTAGTGGTTCCAGCGCCTGTCTTGCAAGTGCAAGGGCCTGGTTTCGATCCCTGGTAACTACATACAGTACGGGGTGTGGAGACCCACACCCAGCAGCAACCAGTACCACATACCCCAGTGCCGGGCGTGGTGGCTCACGCCTGTAATCCCAGCACTTGGGAGGCAGAGGCAGGAGGATTGCTATGATGTGAATCTGAGGCTGAGCTCAGGGCCAGCCTCAACTACAAAGCGAGACCCTGCCTCAAAAAAACAAAAACAAAACTAAGTATATTTTATGAAATGAATAAAACAATGACTTCCAGGAGAGGAAATGAAACTATTAGGAACAAAACGTTACTACCTTCCAGCAACTCCTGAAAGGTAAATCTTGAGTCTCTTTGGAAAGAACTTTGTAGGAAATCACTGGAAAGCCCCTTACACGAAGGATGCACTCGGGGCTGCCTAATCAAAGCCCTGGGCTGCTGTTCCCTGACAGCTTCTCTTGCCCTGTCCTGGCTCTTTCCTTCCTCGGCAGCTTAAGCATCTCACTCAATGCTCTGGGTTCCACACACTCTGAACTGCAAATAACTGAAGGGAGGAAGTCGCCTTAAAGAGATAATTAATACATGATATGACTGCACTTTCTCAACGTTTCTTCTTCACAGGGCTGCACAGGAAACTCAAAACCAAGTCTCAATAATCTGCCTAGAAACTCCAAATCACAACCTTTTTATTTTTCTTTCCTAGTTGATAAGGTTTCCCAGAAACTGGGCTTTTCCACTTTCTAAACCCTGTAAAAGATTTAAAACATGAACTATATTAAGTAACATGCCTTGTCTATGGAGCTTCCACATTTTAAGTCTAGAGATCCTAGCTTGGGAAAGCTAGAAAAATAAACACCAACTACGATCACTGGATAAATTAAATTCCTTTGCTGATTCTTGTCCCCAAACTTCTAATAAAAATAATTTAAGTTTGGCCCTCAGAACTGTTCCTTACAAAAACTACTTATCATTATACAAAATAGTTTCCTATTTTTTGTTTGTTTTTCTTTTAGTTCTATTCTTTCCCACATAGATTAAACCAAAGTAAGATTAGCCAAACCTAATTTGAATCTAATCCAAGCCACACACCCTCTGTATTCCATTCCAAATCAAGTTTTATTTACTGACTTCCTTGAGTCCCAACTGAATGACCTACTGGAATCTACGAAAGGGGTCAAAGAATAGGACTGCAGGCCAAAAAAAAAAAAAAAAAAAAAAAAGAAAAGAAAAAGAAAAAAGAATGTGAAAATACAAGCAAGCCTGGAAACCACAAACCCGAAAGCCATAACCTGGGAAGTTGTTTTGTTGGGGAATTCAAGTGTAAAACATCAAGTTTTCCAAAAGAAAAAGTAACAAAGAGGCAGATGACTGCATTTATCAATTCACTCATGAATTAAACACAGATCTCTTATGTTTATGAATCTTGAGCCCTGTTCAGAGCATAGAAGATGCTTTCCTTCACTCCTAGTATCCTGCTGTGTGTTGTGAAATCTATAAACATAAACGTTACTTTTTTTTTTTTAAGGTTTTTTTGAGAAAGGGTCTCACATTGTGGTTCAGGCTGGCCCTGAGCTCAGCCTCCAACTCACATCACAGCAATCCTCCTGCCTCTGCCTCCCGAGTGCTAGGATTACAGGCGTGAGCCACCACGCCTGGCACTGTGGTATGTGGTACTGGTTGCTGCTAGGGTGAGTCTCCACGCCCAGGATTGTTATGTGGTTACCAGGGATCGAACCGGGTCATTGCGCTTGCAAGACAGGCGCCAGAACCACTGAGCTATATCCCCAGCCATAAACTTTACTTTTTACTTGATTTAACTTTTGGTAACTTGGAAGAAGGGTTAAACACTTAACTTTTGACTTTAGTAATTAAAAACTTTTAGATTGCTGTAGTCCAAAGAATTCTAGACCTTTTTATGAGGTAAAAATTGACCTTTAAATAATAAAGGTAAGGTCACTTGCTAAAAATGTAAAAGTTAAATAATAGTTTTAAGCCACTGATGAGTCATTAATATTGTTACAACTGATCAAAAACTTCCCCAGTATTTCTGATGCTCAAAATCTCTCGTGAAATAGGAGATACTATGACCACTTTGTATATTAGGAAGTGAAAATGCTATGTCTAAGGTCATTTAGTAAGCTGTAAATCCAGACCTTAAGCTTATATGATCAGTGTTCCATTTTATTTTTCCCTTTAGTTTAGATTTTAAGCTTTTGTGTGATCATAAACTCAGGATTAGAACTATTATACTACAAATGCATATAAAGTTCTTCCTTATGAGAAGATCTACCTATGTCTTCAATGTCTGGTCTTGCTTTAAAAACAGATAATATATCCCATTTGGCTTTAAAATGAAAATGAAACAAGAGACTTCCATAAAAAGAACAAAAACATTCACTGCTTACAGTATGTCAGCAGGTAAACAGGAAACTACAGGAATGACTGCAGTCTCCAATTTAGTGACATGATGTGAGCAAGTCTTAAATTCTGTACACATTTTACAAACTAATGGGTATAAAAGTGGTCATCTAAGTTTTATAAGCAGTATACAATCATTAATTTTAAAACATTTTATATAGTAACTAATGATACTGGGTTAAGGATTTTTTTTTTTTTAAATCTCATTTCTGATTTCATTTCAAGCAACATCTTAAAAAAAGGACTTATTTTTTAAAACTTTCTTGTTTTTTATCTAGAATACTGTGTTCACATTCAGTACATTCCTTAAGTTCCTTTTACTGCCATCCTTTTGGATCATGATGACAATTATCTAAGTATTTTACCTGTTACACAATGGATTGTTCTGCATAAGTCTCACAGTAAATGAGCAGCAGGGTCACAGGTGCAAATTTCTGATCAGTATCTTAACCATGCCAGGATCATTAGCTCACACCTGTGTTAGCAAGAACTATTACATACTCCTGAATATCAACAGAATGAGTACAGCCTTAAAACTAGGCCAAAATTACCAAGCTAATTTTTATTACGTATATTCTTTTTCTTCCTCTTTTGATGCTTAATAAGCAAAGGAACAAAGGAAAAGCAGAAAAACAGTAAAAACAAAGTTCCTGGAAAATTCACAAGCCAGAGTAACCTGACTCCACCTAAGTCCAAGTTAAGCAAATGGAGTTTATTTTACAGTTAGGAAAACAGTTTTTTCAATCAGACAGTGACTCTTAAGATATAACACAAAGTACGAGATGAGTTCCCTAAAACAATTTCTTATGAAAAGCACTTAGGCAGAGTTACAAAATAAAAATGAGAAAATAGATATTATTCATGAAAAGAGGAAGAGGCTGAGTGCAGTGGTGCAGGCCTGTAATCCCAACACTTGGCAGACTGAGACAGGAGGATCACTGTGAGTTAAAGCCAGTTTGAACTAGATGGAAAGAATGGGGGAGATAAAAAATCAAAAGCTACTGAAAATATACAGGAATGTCCTGATAGATTAGGAAGAAACATACAAAGTTGGTAGATAGAGCGTAGGAGGAAATATATTCTGCATTTTTCATACGATATTGTTTTAGATTTTATATGTATTTTGGTACTGGGGCTCAAATTCAGAACCTTGAGTTTGTGAGGCAGGTACCAGAACCACTGAGCTAAATCCCTGGCCTTTTAGAAATTTTCTTAATTCTTAACAAATACGAAGTCCTCTCATCTTGCTTATCATTCAGAGAAATCAATCTTTTCTTTGTGCTAATCTATTCAAATTTCTTTAATATTAACTTAGACAGTTAACATGGCATCCTGCCATCAAACTACAAATTAAATGAAAACCACAAGCGAATCTTACAAAAAGGGTAAATCTTCAGGCCCCACACTCCAGAGAATTTGACTCAGTATATTTGCGTTGGATCTGCTGCTTAACTCACATATTTAACAAACATCAATAAGTACTTTATGTGGTACATATTATTGAACTCATTGTAGCAGTATATAATGTAACTTGCTAAAAATCACAAAACTTAAAAGCACACCAATCAGGGTAAATTAGGTATCCAAGGTTTATCATTCATTCATTTTTATATGTACTTACCCTACAGATACCTGAGCATGTCACATGGGCTTTGGAAATAGAAATATCTTCACAAACTGAACACCAATTATTTATGTATTCTTAGCCAATAGTCCTACAATGTTCCTAACTACCAATGCTGTCCTGCCACAGATAGCAGAAAAGAAGCAAATCTGAACTTAAAACAAGGATTAAACTTTTTATTCCATTCATTTCATAAAATTACAAGTAAGTTAACCCTATTATAATGAGCAATGTTGTCCTGGTGATGCACACTTCATATTTGTAATGACTAATAGACATGATCTGATATATGTAAAAAGAAAATATACCATGAAAGAATTAGCTTGTGTGTATAATTTCACATTAGTATAAATAAATGGACAAGTGAATTACCCCACAATCCAGTTATATCCTTTTTCCAGGTTGTAAACATTAGTTTCAAACTTAAGAAAGTCAGCAGGAAAAACGTTTTATTCTAGACTTTCAAGCACTGCTGCAGTCATCTGCTACAGCGACAAAAGTCACACCTGACCCAACACCCATAAAACTGTTTAACTGTCTAACAGCACGCACAAACAGATTCATAAGGACTGCTGCTGCTGCTGTAAGGGAGGGGGCCAGCAGACAAGCTACTGCTCTCCGATGCTCCTTGTTCTCTGCTGTCAGGACAAACTGATCATTAGTAATCAGATTCATTGAAAAAAAAAGTAGAGAAACTGGTGGTTGGCAACCCACAATCAATTCTTGCTAACTGGCCTAGTCTGGAGTTTTGCTGACAGTCCCATGCTCTGGAATATACTCGTTCAGAAGTCCAAGCAGAGACAGCTCTTAGGAAAACAGACCTGGGTTGAGCCTTGGGGACATGAGAGGAAGAAAAGCTTAACTCAGAAATATTTTGAGTTTCTCAAGTGAACTAGCTCAAGAAAAGCTTTCTTTCTAAAAGATGTTTTTCTTTACCCAGAATTGTGCTCAATGTTTGAGTAGCTATAATTTACCAGGGATTAGAGATTACATTACCTCTATGTCAACACATTGAATTTTATTTTTTTAAAAGATGGAGTTCTCATTTATTTCAACTGTGTTTGTAAGGACAATCTTCATTAAAAAGCAGAAGTCTTAAGTTTCCGAGAAGGCAGTTTTATTACTAATCAAGAAGTTTCCTTATAATCAATGTCTTTTAGTTTTAGAAAAGACAATCATAATCTTTTTGACTTCTTCACTGATTACAAACTACAGTTTGACTACGCATTGTATCACCTCCTTTATTAATGGTGCTATTTATTCTTCATCAACAGATGAGAAAATTATAAAGCAACTTGTCCAAGGTCACACAGCTAGCAGTGCATAAACTGTATTTGAGTTCAAGTTTGTTTCATTTGGAAGCTGCCATTTGAAAGGTTCTAATTTTAAAGCCACCAATTGATTAAGTGTTGGGCAAATGAGGCACCGTAACTGCAGCAGAGCACTCAGTTTTAATACCACAGCTCATTAGAGGCTGAGTACATTCTCCTACCGAGCACCAGCCACCACTCCCATCCTCTCAAAGCACTTTTTTTTTTCAGGTTTTTTGAGACAGGGTCTTGCTTTGTGGTTCAGGCTGGCCCTGAGCTCACCCTCAAACTCACATCACAATAATCCTCCTGCCTCTACCTCAGAATGCTGGGATTACAGGTGTGAGCCACCACACCCAGCACTGTGGTATGTGGTACTGGTTGCTGCTGGGCGTGAGTCTCCATACCTAGGATTGTATGTGGTTACCAGGGATTGAACCAGGGTCCTTGCGCTTGCAAGACAGGCGCCAAAACCACTGAGCTAATTCCTCGGCTCCTCAAAGCACTTCTTAAATGCCAGATCCTGAAGTCTTTGTCCTAAGTCCTTTAAGGATCTAATTTTCCTCATCTTACTCTGTTCCATTTAAATAATTATTCCAGATGATTCTGATGGAGGGGTAGAGCAACACATTTTTAAAAACATTACCTTAACTATTGTTTATACCACTAAATTGAAATCATGTTCTAAAGAGGCAAGGATAAAATTAATTTCTGCTCTCAACAAAATTTTCACGACTTTTTATATCTTACAGTATTTTAAAATCTTTTTTTTTTCTAAAGAGACTTAGTTGCATGCTAATCTTACTTTCAGGTAATGACAGATAACTGATTCAGTTTTTATCATACGAACATGAAATGAATAAAACAACTCCCTATGCCTTACTTTCCTATTTGCAAAAAGATACCATAATCAGTTGTTTAAAAGTTAGCCAAGAAAATAAAATAAATGAATACATTTCAGGCCAACTAACAGAATTTTCTGTAGTTACCTAACGAAATACAAGTCCTTAAAAATGTAAATTGCTATTAAGAGCGTTTAAAAATCCAGTTATGAGAAAGCCTTCCCAGTTTTAAGTGAGTTGTGATAAACCTTCCAAACTAGATCTAATTCCTTAAATATGTCCTTCTCAATCAAAATAAATCTTTTCACAAGAATCACAACAAAAGAATAAAGTGTTCTAACCAATTACCAAAAAGGAGATTATTTTAACACAGAGAGGATGTTTCTCAAGTAACTACATGCTTAAGAGCTTGTAAAGTACACTCTACTTAGTTCCACCTCAATTGCAAAACTCAGAAGGATAGAAAAATACAAAGAAAAAAAAAGTTTTAGTTACTCATGAGTGGCTTTGGGAATTTTTATGAGCTATACAAATACATACTTAAACCTATTACAGACTTAACAGAAACTATATGCTTCAGATGATCAGAATGCTCTAGAATTGTGAGGCTATGTATGACCCTGCTGATGACTTAACAGTAATGGCCATCAAAGAAAGTCTCCTGAACAAAAATAAGACTCACATTCACAAGTTACATTAAGGCAATATAAATTTGTATTATATTCCTATCAATCCCAATTTCTCAAGATTACAGCTTTTCTAAAAAGGCAAATCAACACTTAAGACACAAACTACGACCCATGATAGGTGCTCAGCTTACCTCAAAAATGATTTCAATTCTCACTTTTGGAAACAGTATCAAAGAATATTTTAGGGGAAAAACAGAGGGCTCTTCAGCCTTCTGTCTCACTCTTTCACTGACCCACTAGGAAACATAGCCTAATAAAAGTTACCACAGTATGTATTTGTGAACCAACAAAAGATGAAAATGCAAGAATTCTAAGGTAGAGCTGGTTTCCACATTCGGGATTCCTCCTGGATGGAGGGAGATACTGGAGGTAGCAAAAGAATTTGGCCAATCCTCCCACATGGTCCTTTCAGGGTGGCTGCCAGCAACTGGACTTAATTCAAGCACTGGTGAGAACTCTGTGCTTAATCAGTCCCGGGGTCAACTTTGCAATCCACAACTGGTCTTCATCCAACACTTATTTCTTACCAGGACTGCAGCTGTGAAAACTTAAAATGACTGGCACTTCTGCATAGACCATCATTCAAATGTGCTTAGTCTCTATTAAAATCCATACCATGAAAATGGGTCATATTTTAATTTATATAGCTCTGATATCTTTCACAACTTGATGTTCACATTACTACCCAGTAGTAAATATAACTTTAAATATAACTTTAAAGTGATTTTTATAACCCATCCCCTGAAGTTCCCAAGGGGCATGAACATACTTAAAATTTCAAAGAAAAATCAATGTATAGAATATATGATCTATTATTTGCATAGAAAATGAGAAAAGATAAAAAACTCAAAAAAGATCTGTTGTCTTTAAATTATTTCTCATAAAAGGCCAAGTTAGGAAATGTTTCAGGGTCCTTATAGAACCACAGTTAAGAACTCCACTAAAGACTTCTCATTTTTATATTATCTGATCATTATTAAAATGGCTTTACTTTTCTACCAAAAAAGGGGTAGCTTTGGATTCCCCATTCTGAAAAGGAAATATTTAAGACTGGAACATCTCATGTTTGAAAACAAATAAGCTATCAATAGACAAAGACGCAGAAGCAAAATGAAGGGGCTGCCAGTGGCCAGAAATCATACAACTTGGACATTAAAAATTATGATTATAATGGATTAAAGTATAAAACAAACTCAGGACTTACCTCTGGAGATCGTTAACTCTGGCTCATGATGATAAAATTGGTAACAAAACAATCAATATGATCCTAGTTTGTATTTTAAGAAAACCAAGTAGTTGATGAAGCTCTTTTCTAAAGAATTCCAAATACTAAATTTAACTGAGAATTAGAAAATTCTCTTGAATTCACTTTGAAGACCTATTGATATAAATGGATAATTACTATTCGCTAAAACCAAAAGGTTAATGAAGAACTGCACAATCAAGCTAGTACCGTAGGAACCTACCAATCAATCTTAACGTTTTTAGCAGTGAAACTAGACATTATGTGCCTTCTGGAGTGATGGAGAAGGAAGCACACACCAATTGCTCAATCTAACAAAACTTCTAAATCCAGCAGCTCAGAAAAAGGAAATGGTTATAGAGGGACATGGTAAGTAACACCACAGAGATACAATCAGTCAAATCCAGAATGCATGAAATTCTATAAAATAACTTATGTTTCTTTAAAAGTGGCATAAGAATAGTACTATGAATATTTACAGGCTTATAAGATTTCATTTGGATCCTTGTTAGAAAAACCAATACAAAAATAAAGTATCTGGGATAAATTTGAACACAAAGTACCAGAGGATACATGTAAGAGCCAAGAAAATAATTTCTCAGACAGCCAACTTCAGGGTGGATAAAGTTACTGACAGTTGCTTTGCTCCAAATTTACCACCAGTATTTTCAACTGAGGCTTCCTACTGGTTACTATGAGCCAATAAATAAATACAGCCAAGATACAAACACAGGTCCAATCTTGCAAGATGTGCAACTACTCAAGCAGGCACCTTTGGCTGGAGGATTCATCAGCATTGCTAAAGCTGTGGATTAAGACTTCCTGCCCAACCATTCTCTTTCCCTCACTAGTTAGCCCTGTACTGACTTCTGTAGACTTGAACTTCTCGAGCTCTCTCCCTAACTTTCTTCAAAAAACTTTTTCCCAGTATATCTCGGGATCCCTGCTTCCTAGCAAACCCCAAACTAAACAAATTAATGACTTACTATTAATTTGGATTAATGACCTTACCATTAATCTTAGCCATAACGTGGCCATTTTTAAAGTACTCACTATTAGAGATGCATGCTAAATTATTTATAAGTGAAATGATGGGAGTAAAATTAACTATATTCCAGCAAAAAAGGGAAACAACTGAGTACTATCAGCAAGACAGGGATAATTACTTTCTCTATGATGTGTATCTGAAATGTCCACAGGAACATGTAAAAAACACCTAAGCAATATTGAAAACTGTCAAGGGCATCAAAACCATGCAAAGTCTGAGAAACTGTTACAGCCAAGAGGAATGAGAGAAGGCCTAACAACTATGTGTAATTATAATACAACACAGTAGCCTCAACTAGATCCTATGACAGAAAAAAGAACATTAAGGAAAAACTGCAGAAATACAAATAAGGCATAGATGTTAATGAATCATCAGTTGGAAATGGCTTTCCTTCCCCTAATTTCAGACTCTGGGAAGCTGAGGAAGGATTACAAGCACAACTGAGCCCGTCTTGGGCAATTTAATGAGACCTTCTCACAAAAACATAAAAAAGGCCTGAACTGGACCGCTCAGTGTAAAGGGCCCATGTTCACTCTACAGTACTGCTGTTAGTCAATTAACACCGACACTGGTTTGCTAATGATGAAGAATGTATATTATGCTAATAATAGAGGCACACAGAGGAACTTTGTCTTCACAGTAATTTTGTAACTCTGAAACTGTTCTAATGCTTTAAAAGTTCAAACAAAGCTTATTTAAATGTCATTCATTACATAAGAGTTGCTTATGAGGAATACGATCATAATGTATTACCAAAATGTACCAATAAACTCAATTTATTAAAATATATCATACACAGATATCTTGAATCAATATAATCCTTTTAATTACCTAGATGCAAGCTGTGGCTTTCTTTTCACTGATCCATTACCTAAGAAGTGCCATTGATTTTTTTTTTTTTTTTTTTGAGACAGAAGTTTTGCTTTATAGTTCAGGCGAGCCTCAAACTCAGCAATCCTCTTGCCTATGCCTCCAGAGTGCTGGGGTTACAAGTGTGAGCCATCACGCTGGGCACTGTGGTATGGGGTACTGACTGCTGGTGGGCGCGAGTCACCACGCCCAGCATTGTTGTATGTGGTCACTGGGGATTGAACACAGGTCCTTGTGCTTGCAGCACAGGCTCAGGAACCACTGAGCTAAATCCTCAGCCCAGTGCCACTGATTTTTCTGAGCTCAAGGAGAGCAGTTTTGAAGACTGAGACTCTTCAAGATTGTCCTACAGAATCTAAATAAAATAACCCTGTAACTGACGAACCATACACTGGTTCAAAACAAGTTTTAAAATTGGACAAAAAAAAAAGTATTGTTACCACTTTACCAAACTTTCAAACAATAACTATATGGAACAACAGAGATTTTATTCCACAATGTTTTTGGTTTGAAAATCTATTTCAGTTCCAGTGATCTGAATTTCAACTAAAAGGGTTATGTCAAGATACCAATATCCATGTTTCTGGTTTTATTCATACTACCTTTTGCAATGAAAAGACCAGGCCTTTTTTTTCTTTAAGCAAGTTCTTATTATATTAAATAATGATACAATATCTCAAAAGATCTTCATTTACAAAACAGAAATGCAACTGACCATGATGGCATATACCTATAATCTCAGTACTTCAAGACTGAGGCAAGAGAACCATGAGTTTGATACTGTGCTATTACATAATGATATCTTATTTAAATTTTTTTAAAACAAAAGAAATGGATCTGAAATAATTTAAAAGTTTTGACCTGTCCCTGAGAATTACCTTGAATATTTTTTCAGGGATTGCTTGGTCTAAAACTCAAATTCTGACTCAGGTGCTGGTTAGGGCCAAAGAATTTTCTTTTTCTTTTTTGAGACATAGTCTCACTATGTAGTTGAGGCTTGTCTTGAAATCATGAAGATTTTCTTGCCTCAGACTCCCCGGTGTTGGAATTGCAAGTTTATACTACAATGCCCTGGTAAAGTTCGATTGTTCTAGCAGTTCACTAAGAGAGGACAACACTAATTAGAAGGGTAGGTAACACACTTGGGAACCACTGCAAATACTTAGTAGTGCAATCATTATGCCACACAAAAGTGGGTATGTTTCAGGATAAGGCACAAAGCTCTGCAGTCAAACAAACTAGCTTTTGGGCATTGGGCAAATTACCCTCCCAATATGTACAGTTCACAAGTCTTTACAGACAATATATGGAGCACCTAGTGTAGTGCCTGCACCTGTGTGTCACATATGGATACTGAATTAGTAATTACTTTACTCTGTATTTAAATTGTCTGAGTGGTGAATCGAAAACATATGATCTTAACAAGGTTACGAGACACTTAGAGAGCTCCTATGATTGCCAATTAGTACTTTCAAAGTGTGTATTTATCCATTACATCAAAATACAAACCAAGTAGGGTATGCTTGCACACATCTATAATTCCAGCACTCAGGAGGCTGAGGCAGGAGGATCACAGAATGTTCAAGACCAGTCTGGAATACATAGCGGAACTCTGTCTCAAAAAACAGAAACAAAAATCAAGGATTGATTTAGATCATAGTATGAATATGACGAGTAATTTTTATTATCAGTAGTGATGCTGTTTATTGCTCTAAGTCATGAAATTTTCAGTTTGCCATGGAAAGCTAATAAACTTTCAATTTCTAATATGATCATATGAATGTATTACCAGCAGTAATTTTCTGATTCTTCACTATGGATTTCCTATACATTTGATTGACAGCATAGTATATACTTCTGCACAAGAATAGTAATTCAAGTATCTGTTTATAATTTGTTTCAATAAAGCTGAAATGTCTATAATAACATTATCATTGGTTAACCACAATATGATTCATATTTTAAAGAAATACAAATTTTTTTTTTTTTTTTAGGCTTTTTGAGACAAGGTCTCGCTTTGTGGTTCAGGCTGGCCCTGAGCTCAGCCTCAAACTCACATCACAGCAATCCGCCTGCCTCTGTCTCCCGAGTGCTGGGATTAGAGGCATGAGCCACCACACCTGGCACTGTGGTATGTGGTACTGGTTACTGCTGGGCATGAGTCTCCATGCCCAGTATGGTATGTGGTTGCTGGCGATCGAACCTGGGTCCTTGCACTTGCAAGACAGGCGCCAGAACCACTGAGCTAACTCCCCAGCCCCGGGATGTAAATATTTCTTTGGATATATGTCTATAGGACACTGTAAAGACTGCAACTTTAGCATTCTATTCTCAACCATAATACAAACCAACATGGATGGGTAAAAACTATAAAGTAACAATATTTTAACATAAAAACATAGCCAAAATTTTTGGGTTTTTTGAGAGAAAGTCTTGCTATGTAGTTCAGGTTGGCCTTGACCTCACTATGTACGCCACACACTGGCCTTGAACTCGAAGCAATCCTCCTGTTTCAGCCTCTGAAGTGTTAGTATTATAGGTATAAACCACCACCCCCTCAACTGACCTTTTTTTAATTGGGTTAAATTACTTGACACAAACTTTTCCCTTGTTTAAAAGCTTTACGATGGCTTGGGAGGTAGGTCAGTAGCAGGGCACTTACCTAGCATGCTTGAGGGCCAGAAACACATATACACACATGCATTATGATTCATGGAAGTTTTTAGAAAGTGGTAGTCAAACTACACATTTGGTCCAGGACTAAGAACAAAGTTTTGCTTTCTAGTTTGATTTTAATCTGGATAAACATAAAAATAAAATCAATCTATTATAAAGAGTATCATAACCAGGCCTTTCTCCTCACCCTTTATCATGGAGGTCCAACATTATATATTTTTATCAAGAGTTGACCAAAAATAAAATGCAACCTCTTGTGAAAGTGAAGACTAGAAACTAAGTTAAGCTGCTGACAATATGTATGCATATACACATGTACAAACAGTGTGAGTGACTCTTAGAAGGAAAGAAGATCTAAGAACATCTATGACAGAGCTCCAGTTTTAATGAAGATAATAAAATCTTACAGCTTATTTTTTAGGCCTGCAAGCAGAAAATGTTCACATCAAAGGACTGTTCACATGAAACAGAATGACGATGTTCATTCACTTGTCAGACGTTACTGAGATTAACTTTGTTCTAGAAGTGAAGATGAGCTTGTGTAGGTATATGAAGTGTGACACATCAGACAAAAGACTGTGTAAGTCATCTGTTTAAAAAAAGTCTGTATTTTTATATTCTTAGATCCCTGGCTATTTTTTTCAAATTATGAAGGATCTGAAATTCTTTAAACATCATCAGATATAGTAAGTAATAATTCCAACTTTGAATGAAGTTATTTGTATAGTTTTAAAAACAATCAAAAGTTTCTGTCTGGTTGAACCTATTTAAAGTGCTTTAATTATTCAAGAAAGTCCAACCTAAGTGCATTCAGACCATAACAATGTATTACTGTTTTTTAAAACATTATTCCTCTCAAAATAAGCACCAAATAAAGATTACAAAAGTGCTATATACTGTTTAGTATGAGGCACATAAGCCGATTAAATTACCATTACCTTTTCACTTCGGAAGTAAAATTCGGGGAGCATATTTCACAAATAGTACAAAGAAGGTAAAAAAAAACCAACAGTATGGAAAAATAAATGAAAATTTACTTTTATTGAGTGTTTATTTTTTACATGCCAAGCATATAAAAAGTGAATCCATATGAAGTTGACTATTCCACAGCAAAAACCTATGCAATAGGAATGACCAAAACTGTCCACACAATACTGAGTTCGATAAATTACCCAGATATTTCTCCACAAATATATGAGTTATCTTAATGAGCTGATTTTTTCAACAAAAAAAGTAAGTTTTAGCTTTCATATGGTCTTTGCCGATAGCAACAGCTAATTCTTAAATTTAGAAAAACAAAACTTATGGAAATAAAAACTCCACATAGCATGGATAAATGTTTAAAAAACACCCAAGCTCACCAAAATGTAACATACACCTCATCAGGCATCCAGAGGGGATAGCAAAACAAAACAGATATTTAATCAGTGTTCATTACGTGATCATCACTAACATGGCATTACTACCACAGAAACTGCCAGTACATAAACTTTAGATTAGAAGAGGCTTAAATACCTAAAAAAACAAAGCAACAAGTAATAATGTACACAGAAATACTAATTTGAAACACATATGAACATCATGAACAGCTTGGTGCATCTAACATACATTGAATTCTTTTTACTTCACTACTGGTATAAATTCCTTATTAATGTCCTTTTCCTAATGTACAGTTATTTGAAAAATATCTTATTTCCTAATATACATCAGTTTCTTCCTTCCACTGCTCAGTAAGTATTGCAGCAAACTAAACAATACCTATTATTAGATCAAAAATACAATGGCTGGATAATTAATAGAAAAAAGTACTTCTGAGGGAAATATTCAGATTAGGCAGGCTAACAACTACTGTTCCATATTGTATTAGTGATACACTGCTAAACAGAAGCACTGGTCCATGCCCATTTATTTAAAACTTCTGTAATACCTCTAATAGTATACTCACATGATTAATAAATATTTGTTGAAATGGGTATGAAAATTTAATATAACTCCATATACATATTGTCACATACATATAGTAAGGCGGGAGTGAGGGTATGAACTTAATATGCTATGAGAGTTAGCTTGGAAAATAGAAAACAATATGGGCTCAGGTTTTCTCACATAAGGTTCAAGTCTTTAAACTGAGAATTAACCTACCTCTATACATCAGAAGATACTTAACAGTATAGGGAGGAGATGCCTTTGTATATATATGCTTGAGTTTAATGGAAGAAAATATTAATTCTTAGATAGGTAATTTAAAAGTTCTCATCAATGGGATGTCCTCTATAAGCACAGTTCTAATGCAAAGGAAGTCAAGCTTTACTGTTACAAATTAGGACTGGTACAGATATAATATAAAAATGTTTAATACTAGCCTTAACTATTTTAAAATTCTTACTCTTAAATGCCAATTCTCTCTCATTTAATGTGCTTCTAATCACAGGCTGTTGTGTTTGG
Organism: Petromus typicus; assembly: GCA_004026965.1. Taxonomy (NCBI): domain Eukaryota; kingdom Metazoa; phylum Chordata; class Mammalia; order Rodentia; family Petromuridae; genus Petromus; species Petromus typicus. Next base: position 85,291 of record PVIR01003261.1, read on the forward strand.
TTCCACATATGAAAGCAAATTAAAGAACGAAAATAATATGGCCCAATCTTGGAGCAAGTTAACAAAATCATGAATAAGTGCCAATGCTACATATATGTAACTTATTAGCCACTGATTCACAAATTATAAAACTTAACCAAAAAAACTAACTAGCATTGTAAATTACTTAGCACATCAGGTCACTCATCATCACATCCAAGGTCTTTACTGTTTTGTCTTATGGTGTTGAGCGTATGGATGGTTCCATTACACTGACTTGCACTGTTGTTAAAAATTAAACGTGGACTCAAACTTTTACATATTAATTTTTAATTATAAAAATCCAGATTACTCCAGAAAACACAAACCACATATAACTGAGGTAGGTTTTTCATGTTAAAAACATACTGCTTCTACCACAATTTTTAAAATTTAAATTTATGAAAAAAAAAACTACCATTGTTTCATGTATTTGCCTGATACTTAGTTTTCTATATTTTAAACTACTTAAACTACTGTGAAAGTACTAACCTACTATGATTTAGTATTATTTCTCAGATTACTTAAAAATACATATTCAAAATACGTTGTTTATTCCTTTTTAATGATAAATATTTTACAACAGATTAATAATCCTAGAAAACTGAAATAAAGAATACTACAGTAATTTTTAAGATAATTCACATCAGAATGGGAGACTAGTCATGTTCATTTTGAACACAGTAATTTTAAATGTCATGAATACAACATGGGTTCATGTGGGTGTTTTATTATGTCACAAATTCCCATGAGACAAACGAAATAATATTTCTTAGTAAGACTAAATGTCACAAATACTTGTACCTTGTTGGAAACAGTTGTTTTCTAGGCTGTTATGGTTTAAAAATCTATTTTCAATAAACCTTAAGGGAAAATTAGCAGGTGATACTCCATTTTTCAATAGTAAGTGAACAAAATCTATATGTGAAAGAATAAAATCTGTATGTTTTAAGAAGGTAGGGGAGACTAATACACTTTGCTTAAAGTGTCAAGCTCCTATTATTTGCTGCTGATATAATCGAATTAAAAAAGCAAAATCACTGTTGGAAATATCCTCAAATCAAAAGAAAAAATTATAAAATACAACTCAGTCCTTACAAACGTTAACTGACATAATTTTAAAAAGTAAAATATTCTTTTATCTACATATTAAACAAAATTCAAACTGATTCTTTTCCTGAAAAAAATTAAGATTGGATACTGACAACATTTTTGAACATAAAAGGGTAAACAAGGCACTAATTGGGGCATTTCTGCCAAACATACACAAGAATGACTAAAATGAGATGAGCTCCTCCAGCTAAGGTGGTAAGCCTGGCATACTTCCGCTCTCTGTGGGCAGCAGTGCACTGCTCCTGTGCTAGGTAAAATCTCAGAGAGGAAAGCCCTTATGCAACAGTTCTGTAATACAATATTAAACATTTGTGAGATACAGAAAAACTGTTCCACAGATGGGATTACTTATTAAAATAAAAGAGAAAATTGAGTTGCTAAAATTGTCAGTCTCAAGGACTTCAACAGAAAACACCAAAGTAAAGACACAACAGTAGCCAATTTCAAAGTTAAATTATATGACCAGAATTATTCTTTAAAAATGATCATCTTTAAAATTTCTCAAATCTAGATTCTCAACTAAACCTATTCAGCAGTTACAGCCAGGGATTCTTTTCAAGTTCTTCAAATAATTCTGATGATAGGTCAATTTTCAAACTTCTGAGGTGGTGAATGCAGAGATTTGTAGAATTGAATGTCTGATGCTCAGCACTACCCTGTTCCCTACTTGCTGTACCTTCTCTATTTTTCTAAGGTGAATGAATGAGCTTTGCAAGTAAAGGTAAAACAGTCAGCACGGTACTCAAAATGGATCTTCCTATGGCCAAGCCACTCCCACACTCTGAACTACACATTTACATCACTGCTGCTACCTAAGATTCAAGCAGACATTTCTTAATTTAATATCAAGAGGGGTTCCTATTCAACAGGAAAATAGAATATGAAACAACCCTAAGTACTAAGGATATGTAACAGAACATTTTAATAATTCTTCAAAAATCGTGTTTCTAAAGGTTCAGTGTTAGGAAGAAAAATCCCTTAGAATTGGGATAGGGGTATATTCTCTCACCTGAGAAAAACTGTGCCACAGTGTTTCTCCAATTTAGAAATTAGGCGATGTTACTTCTGTACTATTTTTGCTTACAAATTGCTTTGTTAATATATACATATAAATGCTTTAAGAGCAAGTAAATACTGTTTCAGATTTTAATGCATATGATAATATAAAGATGGATTTTCTTCTTAATCACTGAAATTGTACCATTTTCGATGCCTAAAAAACAAACTTTTAAATATTCCATATTTGCTAATAAATTTTAAAAAAATAAAAAGCAGTACCTACGTAAGAAATTATACATTAAAATTACAACTGTATGCTTTTCAGAAGTTAGAGTAATTGAAAAATCTTTTCAGTATTCAAACACAATAGTAAATTTTCATTTACTATAGCACAATTCAAGTATTTGTTTAAATTTATGCTTAGCCAGCTAGAAGATATTAAGTAAGTTTTTATAATAGTTTTCCTTTAAAATATTACTGTTACACAAAATAGTGTGATTATTACTTATTACTATAAATCATTTAGAATAAGTGGAAAAAACAAGTAACAGTAGACATAGACACTTGTGAGTAAGTCTTCAACACGAAGCTGCACACATCAGTAATAAGGCATGTGTAGGTAATCCCCCCAATGTACTTAAATTCATGTAAACAAAGACTATGTGTATTCTTTTAGGGAGAAAATGCATGAACACAGATAAAATGTACTCAAACAGCTGTGACTTTAAACCATATATTATTTGAACACTACACAAAAGAGGTATTACCTACCATTTTTAATAACTAAAAGATGTTACTTATTTGTGAAATAAAAGGTCGATACTTTTTTCAAATAATGAAAAAGAAATATTTTGAAAATAAACACCATTCTTTTTCTAGAAATAAATATACACAGTTATAAGGTACTGCAGCATAGGAATATTATCCTAGCATTAACCATAACACTCAATCAGTAGTTCTTTAAACATATTTTTTTTTCCACATTGGGTCTTGAATCTTCTACCTTGTCAGTTGCCCAACAACTTTCAAAAGAGTTTTATTTTCCTGCTTTAGCTGTTCATTTTCATCTTCTATGTCATCTAGGTCCTTAAAAGGAGGAAAAAAATACTTTAAAATAGTTTCAAGGAAATTAAAGACTTTAAAAATACACACTCAAAATTCATTTAAATCTTTTAATTTTGAAATGAAAATAAGTTCTGAGAATGACTTTACATTTTTAGGAGTATACTCCACCTAAGGGAACAGCCATTGCCGACTCTGGTTGTTAGCACAAGCATAAAGGTCAACTCTTGTCTGATCTTTCAGCTTTTCTTTTAAGGTTTTTTGAGACAGGGTCTCACTTTGTAGTTCAGGCTGGCCCTGAGCTCAGCCTCAAACTCACCTCACAGCAATCCTCCTGCCTCTGCCTCCCGAGTGCTGGGATTATAGGTGTGAGTCATCATGCCCAGCACTGTGGTATGTGGTACTGGTTGCTGCTGGGCGTGAGTCTCCATGCCCAGTATTGTATGTGGTTACCAGGGATCGAACCCGGGTCCTTGTGCTTGCAAGACAGGCGCCGGAACCACTGAGCTAACTCCCCGGCCCTGATCTTTCAGCTTTTCAAGAAAAACTAGAAGTCAGGATTTTAAAATTGTGAATCTTGCCATTTTTAATCATTGCAGGCTAATAAGCAAGTTGCAACTTTGGTCGAAGGGTACAGATACAAACTCTGGATGTACTTGGGCTACTGTGAGCAATCCTCAAACAAGTACATCTGGGGATGAGACTGAGAAGATGAAAGAACTGAATCATACACAAAAGGGGATCTAGGCTATACAGAACTGATCTAGTTCAAAGTATATGTGAAGCTTCTTCATTGCATTTTGTTTGAGGAAGATTTTAAAGCTTAAAAAACAAAACCAAAACCAAAACCTCTGGAAGCCACTGAAGAAGGCATTCATTTTCCTGCTCCATTTTCCCTGTGTTAATTCTAGCATCCAATATGCAACTATCTAGGTTAAAACTAAAACAATCCATTTTAAGTTTTAGTTACAAGAAACAGTATTTCAAGAGACTATATACTGATTATTACTAAAGCAGATATTTAGAGGTTTACCCTTGCGGTTCAGAATACTAAAACTTGAGACAATCAGTTTGAATCAGAAATGTGATGTAAGATAAAAGCAGTCTGATAAATTTAGTATAGGACCTCTGGACAATTTTACAAAAGATTTTCAAGGCTACAAAATCAGAATTTGCAATTATTTACAAACTAAATGATCTTGGGATTTAATTTGTTCATACAACAACTATAAAAATAGGAGATTCCTGAAATTACCACAATTAAGATCTACATAAAATATAGCATTAAGTAATACATTAATGGATCATTACTTGATTATAAATTCAATAGGGGATTATTTTTTCTAGTGCTCACAATGAATGTACTCCACAGAAATAAAAATTATTTGTAGAATTTCTTAAATTGAATTCTAACACAAAGAGGAACATCTGTGTTAAACCAGGACGAAAAACTACCTGAAAACTTTTTTTTTTCCCCTTTGGTGGTACTAGCGATTAGACCCAGGGCCTGCACACTGAAGTATCCTCTTCTCTTCTGATTATTTTTTTATCTTGTGTCTCACTAAGCTATTGAGTTGCTCAGGTGGGACTCACATTCGTGGTACTCCTGCCTCAGTCTCTCAGAGGGCTGGTGACTTATGATTTATCTTAGAGCTTGATTATGATCTATACATAAAGTAGCCCTTTTATCTTTTCTTCTTTCATTCTCAGGGTTAAGATTTGACTGCAAGAATCTGCTTATTTTCTCCCCAAAGCAAACTTATTTCTTCCTTTCATCTTATATAAAGCTTTCTACAAAAGCAAAATTATGGGACTTTTCTTCATTGCAATTACCGAAGTATGACCTGCTTTTTAAGCAGCAAGTAAATTCTGGGGCCAAAACAAAAAGAGCTACAGAAAGAATACCATAGAGCTTATGACCTAACCCTAAAGCTGAAAATGTATTGAGAACAGTAGGAAGAAAAAAGTGGTAAAAATACACATAAAGACAACTGGAGTCCCCTTTAAGTGATAAAGTACCAATTCTTCACTGACACAATTTTATGTTTGTCCCCTGATTGACTCAATAAATTCATTCAGCAACCCTCCTTCAAATGAGTGAAATTAAGTAAGTTAAACTGATCACTACCACTAGGAAATTGGTTTAGAGAATGAAATCATTGCTCTCACCTCATCTATTCCACTCACAAAAGAATGAAAAATCCATTTAAGTAATTTCTTCAATTGTGTATTTTCATCAACTGCCTCCAAAAAGGAAGCCTCAAAACTGAAGAGAAATACTTACTCTGCTCAACAAATCAATTTCTTCTTTAAGTTTTCCAATCATTTCCTCTTTGTCTTGCATCAATCTCACAAGTCTTAAGTTTTCTTGTCTTTCTCTTACAACCTCCTGGTAAATTTAATTGCAAATCATTACTTGGGAAGTAACTGACTTTAAAATCTTCTTACATGGTACACATCTGCAGCTAACAGTGACAGATTCCTAACACTGCTTAAGTATCTAATATAATCAGTAAATGTCCTTTTACCTACATTTTGACATTAGAAGCACCATTGTCAGAATGGTATACTTTTTT